>RJWJ010042864.1:0-12673 GCA_004363605.1 Indri indri | reverse complement strand
TGAGAAGCAGTTTTGGAGCATGGGGTCCCCAGGAGAGGCTGCCCCTGGGGATGGTGCCAAAGCAGATGTTTTGGAGAGCTGAGGACTAAAGATGCAAGTCAATCCATTTGGGGGTAGGAAGACGACATTAAAACTTTCCATGTGTTTTTAATCTACAAATGTAAGAAGGAAATTAAGCTTTACTAATATTTATAAATGGCCCTCAAATTTAATGTAGGTGACATATTGTATATGATTTCAAGGTTGACTAAGGGGGAGGTTGGCAGTCCGTGGTGAGAGTATCCTCATTCTTTCTTTTGTCTTCTGTATATCATGACATAGTGCAGATTACATGTTATAGGGTATCATCATTGTGATTAGTTTTATAGATACAGGGCTTTAAACAATATAATTTGTAATGAAAAGTCTGGGGGTAGGGCTGGGCATGGTGGCTCACGCCTGTAATCCTAGCACTCTGGGAGGCCAAGGCAGGTGGATCGCTCAAGGTCAGGAGTTTGAGACCAGCCTGAGCAAGAGCGAGACCCCAGTCTCTACTAAAAAATAGAAAGAAATGATCTAGACAACTAAAAATATACATATAGAAAAAATTAGCCGGGCATGGTGGCACATGCCTGTAGTCCCAGCTACTTGGGAGGCTGAGGCAGTAGGATCGCTTGAGCCCAGGAGTTTGAGGTTGCTGTGAGCTAGGCTGACACCACGGCACTCTAGCCCAGGCAACAGAGTGAGACTTTGTCTCAAAAAACAAACAAACAAACAAACAAAAAAACAAAACAAAACGAAACAAAACAAAACAAAAGTCTGGGGGTGAACTTGAGAGTGTTATACTACACAGAGATTTGTTGATTATCTCCCAGCAATAGTTGAAAGAGTTTTGAAACTTAAAAGATAAGTTTTTCTTTTACAAAAAGACAAGTGTCCCACATTTGCTGACGTTTGTAGTGATACGAACGGATGTCAGTCATTTCTACATAGCAGATAATATATTAAAAAAATAGATGCAGTCTATCTCTTCAAAAAAGTGATGATTTCAATAAGTGAGAAATAACTGCCTTTTTCAAAATAGTCCTGTTAGGAAGAGAGCATTTTGAAAATGGATGTTTGTAAATGTTGGTATTATTAGTAGATTTTCTGCCAAAATGATATGTATCACCTAGAAAAATATATGTGAGAAATAAATTTCTTAACCCACTTAACATTTTTCTGAATGAGGAGTTTCAGTGGGCTTTGTCACCATTTATTTAAAATGCAAAAAAAAAAAAAAAAAGCAATACGTAGTCCCGTTAGTTTTTAACAACAACTGATGGAGAAGAAAACATGAAAAATTACAGTCAAATGTCAACAGAAACCTTTGTATAGGTGTTGACTGGGATGGAGGAAGGGGTGTCAAGATGCCGAGAGCACAGCCACTGAGGGGTGTCTGCTTCAGCTATCACAGCCATTAAAAGCAGTCTGAAAATAAAACAAACCCAGAACCAGGCCTTTGCATTGCTGTATTACACATGTTAATGTAGTATATATATTTTAATAATGAAATACACGAATCACATAGCTCTTGCTAAAATGTTATTAATAAGCTTAATATTCAAAAGCTTTTCTACACGATAAATAACTTACAAAAATTAGTTTAAATATTTCACTCATTCCATGTTGCTTTTGGGTGTTTATGATCTCTATTACTATTCACATATTATGCGTAAAGAAAGAAATACACATATTTTAGTAATTGTGCTCAAAAATGTTCATTGGGTATGTAAGTGTATGGATAAAAGATTTGTAGCCACTGGGATGTAGGATGGGTTGAGATCAGTCACTGAACTTTTTGAGGCAGTCGAGGCTCCTGGAGAAGGGGAAGGATTATTAAAGAGGAAGGGAAGGCTGCACTAGTTAGCACCCATTCTGCTATCCTTTGTTTAGTATCCATTGATGATTTTTCAATTCCATTAATAACAATAATTTCATTATTCTTTTCATACTTATTGTCAGTCTAGGATAAACAGGAGCTTTCTCTTCTCCCCCACTGATTCACTTATTTATTTATTTATATCAACAAGGATTCATAAATTCTTCACTTATTCAAAGGTTTATAATTCTAGATGATTACATCCCTGTTTCATCTTCCTTCCTTTATCTTCTTCAATGACTATAATCATTTTCTTTCTTCACATCAAAGCTAAAACCCCTTTCTACTGAAGACTTCTCTGACCCTTCCAGCATCTTCTCTTCCTTGGTTACCATAGTTTCTGTGCCTTTGATTTAACTGTTTCATGTATAAAAGTTTCATGACCTCAATCAGACTATAAAGCATTGAAGGAGAAGATCAATGTTTTCTCCTTCTTCAGACTTCCTCTTTAATATGTTCTTGTTGAAATCAGAGAAAAGAAAAACACCGTGCCCTCTTTATATTCAATGTCGCAAGACTAACACATTAATAGTAGATACCATGCAGATGTTACATTCAAATAATTTAAATGGAAACACTAATGTAATCCCTAGATTTTGAACACAGATTAAAAGGCAAACGCCAATGCGTAAGAGTATAAAAATTAAATAATTCCTATGCCTGACTGACAAAATGGAATCCATGTCTTACTTCTGACTGTCCTAGCAGCAAGAAAAAGAGGGTAGTATGAACTGTTTAGTAGAAGTAGGTCTACTATGGCAGTAAGGGAGACTAACTTTTCCTTGACCATGAATTTCTAAAAGAATGTGTTACCTAAACAAGTACATGGGGCTAAATGTCTTGAATAACAGCTTTACAAAAACGAGCCAATATGACTCTTTCAGATGAAAGAAAATTAACTTACAATTTTGGGGGTGAGGAAGATGAGGATTATATAGTGAGACAGATAACTCTCTGGTGGTCAGGCTCAACCCAGGTATAAAGCTTAGAAGATCTTGAGGAGCGAATGGCAATCAGAACCCTAGGCCAGTTTTCTCGCTGACAGGAGACATACTAAAGACAAAATCTGGATCACCTAGCAGATACCTGAAGGCCAGGAATTCTCTTTTATTGAATCAGAAAAGTTCGTTTGCACACTGGATAGCAACATGTAAAAGGAGAAGGGGATGTTTGACCATGAAGTCTGAGAGCCAGACTTGCAGTTCCGTTGGAGTGGAATCCCTTCTCTACTCTCACATGCAGCTGTGCTGCAGGATGACCGATAAGCCAGACCAGGATTGTTCTCAAAAAAACAGCTCGGCGTATGCCCAGATGCTTGAACAAGTACTAGGTAGAAGCCCCAAGGTTTGGGTTCTTAAAGGATGAATTATAAAGAATTATAAACTTTAACGGGGTGTTTCTGAGTTCAGGAGGACCAAATGCTCACTACTACCATATACTGTATAAATACCGTATAAATACTCCTAAATAGATTTTACTGTCAACAGGCTATGTTTTGATGAGCTTTCCAGGATAAATTAGCTGCAAAATGAGGTCTCAGATACCTACTTAAGAAAACCTACTTCATATCATTGCTTAGAATTCTTTGTCTGTATACTACAGTGCATCTGCCAGAGTTGATGAAAGGGGTTTTGGTGTAGCTAATATTTAGATATTTTTCCTGAGAGTAATTAGTCAATATTTACTCAGCAAATATTTCTGGAGTACCACCTATGTGCTTATCAAACAGATTAAGCTTTGACAAAAATCTGTTCACCTATACACCAGGCTCTGATTAGAAGGAACTTTCTATTCGTTGAATTTTGCAATTTCAGGAAAGGGACAGGAGGGCTGCTTTATTCAAGTGAAAGGTGGAGATGGGGTTAAAAAAAAATCCTTTGCTAGGCCCTTCTGCTTAAGGGAACACACATGTGGTTTGCTGGCTTGAGCCGCATTGTATGCCATTCCCCTGCACTCTTCTTAATAGTGCATATTCCTAAACCTTCCATCTAAACCATCCCATTTCTGAATCTCTAAAAAACCCTTTCCTGGTAACTCTTAAGGACTTAATGTGTATGTTTGTTGGCTGGCTCTCACTTTACTTGTATGGTTCAAATTGCTTCTTATAACCTGCCATGAGCCTCATGCTCTGGTGTGCTCAAACTGCTGCTGATGTGTTCTCATCCCAAAGAACTGGCTGGTGCTTCTCAGTTTCTTGCCTGCATTAAATTATTGCTTAACAGATAAACTATCAACATTTGGAGAATGTTAACTTTTTTAGTATTTCTTTTCCTCCTTGCTTTTAAGGCAGGTTTAACAACTTACTTTCATCCTGGAATAAACTTGAAGAAAATACATTATGATAGCATCAAACTGTATGAGAAACTGGAAGAAGAAACTGGGCAGGTAAATGCATTTAACTTAAAACCATCTGTTAGGTCAATCTCTCAGAAACATGCATGATTCTGAAGGATTCTGACAAATCATCATGTGTGTAGTGACATCGCTGCCATGTGTAGTGTTTAATGTGGGAGAGAAATATGATGAGTTTATAGAAAAGAACCTCTAGAGTTTGCTTGAAAATCAATTTAATTTCTTGAAATGTGTTATCCATGTAATTAACTCTTTTTATTTTTTAAATGAAGAGAGAATAAAAAGGAACTTTCAAAAATATCTTTAGCCAGTTACTATATCTAGAAACTAAGAAATTGGAGCCCTTCCTCGATTGGATTGCAAAGGATCTGAGAGCAGTGTGTGCCAGATTGTCACGCGGCTTTGAAAAGAGCTTCACTAAAAACTCCCCCCAATTTTTATTTTTATCTGTTCTCATATTTACTTGTACTCTCGAAATAAAGTGGCAGGCAGAGGGTATTCATAGGCTTCAATGATAAGATTGAAATCTACTCAAATTCGTCATGCTGTCTTCCTTGCTTAAAACCATCAAATGGCTCCCCACAGTCTACAGGATAAAGCCAATGGATTAGCATGGCCTCAGGGGCATGACCTTCATTGGCTGACCTCTGCCTGCTGTCCCAACATTTTCTCTTGCCACTCCTCCCTTGGCTCATATGCTTCAGCTATTCTCAATTACATTCTGGAATGTGCTGAGCTCTTTCAAATCACTGTTTTTTTGTTTGTGTTGTGTTCCGTTTTCCCTGCTGCCTCCTCTGCCTGAAACTACACTTCCCCGGCCCCATCTTCAGCATTCACCCTCCACCCTTCCTCGGGGGTCACCCCTGGGAGAAGGCTTCTTGACTGTCCCTGCCTGCCCAGTATGCCAAGCTGGGGACACATCTCTTGCTTCTGAAAGCAGTTGAGCACACTCCCTCTCTCAACATCTCTATTGTAATTGTGGCTTTACTGGTTGGTTTTCCCTACAGATTATGAGCAACTTGCAGGCAAGGACTGCATCTTTTCTCTCTGTAACCCAGGGCCTACCCAAGTGCTTGGAAAACTAAAGGACTTCAGTAGATGTCAAATGAACGTTTAATTGAATTCAGACCTGATCTCATCATCGCGACATTTTGATTCTTCATAATCTCTCCACAAATCCTTTATCTTTCTCTTTTTCACATAATTTTCTTTCACTCTGTGCATTAATACTCATCCTATGTTATTGCAATTATGCATTTAGCTGTCTCTCTTCAGCTATAGAATGTAAGTTATACCTAGGCAGGGGCTTTGCTTTTCTTGTTCACTTTGACATCTCTGGGCCTGGCACAGAGGAGGCACTTAGGGAATACAGTAGTTGCTGAATGAATTGTCTTTTTATAAGATGCGCACTTTTATATATATTCTTTTGCTCATAGTAAACCTCTTTTCTTGTATAGCTCGATTTTCATTGTGCTGGAGAAGAACCATGTTTGAGTGCCAAATAATGATTTATTTATGGACTTTTATTGGAATTATTGTCACAGGTGGTGGGATTCCATCAGCCAGGTAGTATCAGACTTGCTACAACTCCTGTGAGGGTAGATGAATTTAAATATCAAATGACTCGGACTGGCTGGCATGCAACAGAACAGTATATTATTGAACCTGAAAAAATTCAAGAAATGTTCCCTTTACTCAACATGAATAAGGTATTTGTCTTAAGGGCATTTTCACCATTTGTTGACTTGAATTAAAATTAGAAAAAGTTATTTTAAGAAGTTAATTTAAAATAGAAAAATGTTGTACACACATTTTGAATGGCAAATCAGATGATTAATGCTGGAATTTGTGTAAATTACAAGGTGAGCTATTATATATGCTGAATGAGATATGAAAAATCTTATTAGTTTGCCACCTATGACAACTGAGAAAACATTTTTAATACTTGTCTAATACTGTGTCCCCTAGATCTAAGGGTTTCTGTACATAAACCTTCTGTTTGAGAACTGCAGAGAGAATGATAACTTAATGTGATAAATACGTGTCTAGAAAGAATGTGTTATTAAAATTTTTTTTAAATTCAAATTAAGAAGTACCATGCTATATTGCTCCACAAATATCACGTAGTTCAAAGCTGTACTTCCCTTACAGACTCTGTGCCAGGTATAAATCTAGATTTATACCACATTTGCCTGAGGGAATCCACTTGACAGGGAATTTTGAGTTTTTTCCTACAGGAGGATAAACTCTTTTGAATAATAATAACAATGACTAACACTTACTACAGTATATATTTATGTACCAGTTACTATGCTAAGTTCTTTACATGTATAATTTCATTTAACTTCACAATAATATTATGAGATACATATTATGACTAAACAGGAGATTGCAGCTTAGACAGGTTACATAGTGGGCCTGAGCTGATTCATTAGGAAGACCTGGAGCAGCGATCCGAATCCAGGCTTTCTGACTCCATTGCACTGTACATCCTGTCCAAGTGTCCCAGGGGGGCTGTTTGGGAAACAGATGTTTGTTTCCCTGCTGGTGACTACTGCAGTCATTCCCATCTCCAAGGGAGGTTGATCTGGGCTGGGGTTGTTTGCTCTTGGGGGTTTTCACAGGCTGCTGGCACTCCCTTGTCTGTAGTTTTGTGTGATACCAGTGTGATGGCAGATTGGTGTTGCACTGCACTGTTTGCATGGAAATTCCATTCCCACTGTAAGTAAGGATATACTTTAATCTGTTTATATGTCAGTCCTGGAATGCTTTGCTGGAAGTCCTCACCATCAGTAATTTTTCTCAAGGGCCTTAGGCAATGGAAATATGTGTCGAGGGTGTTCTCTGGATCTGGGGCAGGGGACTGAATCAGATACAGGATCACTGCAACAAGGATATATCTACGTCAAAGCACCAATGTGACATTTGGAAGTCTTCAGAAATGCAATTCCATTAAAATCAAAAGTCCCTTACACTAGACCTATACTAAGTGAAAGGATTAAATTAGTGATCAAAAACTTCCCTCAAAGAAAAGCCCAGGCCCAGATGACTTCACTGGTTAATTCTATCAGACATTTAAAGAAGAATTAATACTAATACTTCACAAACTCTTCCAAAAATAGAAGAAAAGTGAACACTTCTCAACTCATTCTGTGAGGCCAGTATTGCCCTGATACCCTACCCAAATCAGTCAGACATCACACACAAAAAAAGAATGACTGGTATCCCTTATGAATATAGTTGCAAAAATCACCAACAAAGTGCTAGCAAAGTGAATTCAGCAACATATAAAACAGATTATACAGCATGACCAAGTGGCATGTATCCTAGCAATGCAGGGTTGGTTTAACATATAAACATTAATCAATGTAATAATATTAAATTAATAGAATAAACCCCACAATCATTTCAATAGATGCAAGAAAAGCATTGACAAAAGCTTCTTGCTTGTATTTACTGCTCAGTAGATTTTTCTTGAATAGAAGAGACCTAATACTTCACTGTTTACTCTATCAACTCATTTTATGAGTTTCATTCTCCTTTGTTTTCCCCACAATACCTAGCCTGAAGCCCTAACACAAAGTAGGAATTCAAGAAATAGTTATTGAATCAAGTATAAATTTTCCTGACACCAGATATGTATTTAAAATGTGAATTTGACAGTATTAAGCAATTAAATTTAAATTATAATTGATATATCAGTTAGGATTAGATTTGGCTTCAAATGTCAGAAACCAAAATAATAATGCTTAAACAAGCTAGAAGTTTATTCCTCTCTCATGTCACAGTCCAGGACTTGAATGGTGGCCCTTTTTCATGAAGACTTCAGGGACCCAGTCACCTTCCAGATCAAGAAACACTTTTAAAGTGCAGTTTTATTAAACATTTGCTAGCAGAATATATTCAGACTGAGTAATAAATGTATATTAATTTGAATATTGACTCTGTTATGATTGATTTAGATTTTAGCTGGATTGTATAATCCTGGAGATGGTCACATTGATCCTTATTCTCTAACTATGGCCCTGGCTGCTGGGGCTAGGAAATACGGTGCCCTTTTAAAATATCCTGCACCAGTGACTTCTCTGAAACTCAGGTCAGATGGAACATGGGACGTTGAAACACCACAGGGATCTATGAGAGCAAATAGAATTGTGAATGCTGCAGGTAAGCATCATCTCTTTTTAAAAAAAGATCTGTGTTTTTTTAAGTGGCAAAGAAATAAGATAACCATAAAGTTATGTTTTATACTATGGACGTTGCTATGGAGCACTGCGGTGCTCCCAAGTTAAACGTTTTGTCTGTTTCTAAGCTACAAAGCCCTCCCTCTACCACTTTGCTCTTGAGATACCACTGTCCTTGGTTATCCATAAAAAGTTGTATTTTTCTCCATTCTCCATTTTCTTTTGCTCCAGATTAAGTCTTGCTAAATTCTACTTTTTTCTTCCTATGTTCACTGTTTCTTTATTAATAACCAAATTCTAGTGTTCAAAATTCATGAGCATTCTCTTTGTTTTCAATCTGCTTATTTAGGGCAGATTTGATCACTTGTACTATCTCATCCATTTCTGATTACTTTTGATGCTAGTCATAAAACATTTAACTCTTTTCCTTTCAGAACATTATTAAACATATTCCATAATCTTCTCTTTAGATTGTTCTGTTACAGTTTAGACTCACAGAGTAGTGAAGCCAAAGGGATATTTGGGGTAATCTAACAACACACTCATTTTCCATTTGTGGAGGGCAAGATCCAGAAGGGTCATGTTACTTGGCCAAGCAACACAGCTAGTTTTGTCAGAAATAAGACTGGCCTCTGGGTCTTTTGATTCTTGAGTTAATATACTTTCTAACAGATTGGTCTCATGTGAAGTCATTTTATCCTTACTTTTTTTTTTTTTTGATGCGAAGTCATTTTAAAGTCACATGTGCAAAAATAAATTTTAGTGAAAATGTTTTTGAAGCCTAAACTGGGCTAATAGTTTGTATTTTCCTATAATTCATAAGGGTTCCTTTAGAACCTAAAATAAGCATGAGGCAGTGACTGATTTTCTTTGAGTTATTGCTTAAATTACTAATGAAAACAATCTTTATTATTTATCAGATCAAATGATATGCCATAAGGACATGCCAGAAACACCTTACCCTTATGATTCTTTCCTCTACATTGTAACTTCTGATTGATATTATTTTTTAACAAAGCATTTTTAGTGGTCCTAGAAAAAGTCATGTCTTCAATATTTGAGTCCAAGTTAGTATTTCTGAATCTCTCTAATCATGCCTCCCATTTGAAAAGCATAAAAATCCCATGCTTTCTTTAATATAATTTGAAATTAACAATAATATAAAATGACTCGCCTAAAAAATAAGAGCAATGGCATAAAATAACGTTGCTTTGTTTCTGAACCTTGCCTCTCCAATCTCCATCTGATACTCCCCTCTCTCTGTCCTTGGGAACCTCTGGTCTAAATTCTGTTAGAAAATTTAAGGCAATGAAATTGTTCATGCTTTTTTTCCAAGTAGCAAGGATTATTTGTAATCTTACAACTTTTTTTTTCTAGTCTCATGAATTCAGCCTCTAAAATATTTGTTTTCATAGTGATAGCATGCACTAAATGAACATACTGAGACTCCCACATCCAGTTCCTATGGCAGACATTGCTAATCAATCACTGCACTTATTTCAGATGGGCTTGGACAAAGCCCCACCCTTTTTCTCAACACAGTACATTAGGCAGTCCACATTCCTAACTGATATTTTGAGAAATAACATAGAATACCTTAATTTAGCACATTTACTCATTGTTTTCCTAAAATGGATAAACTTAATTACATAATAAATTGCCATTATTATAATACGTTTTTTTCTAAACCACACATTTTAATAAACAAGGAATTACTGAGAAGGAAGATAGAATGATCTCTGAAGAGATCTGACCTAAACCCAGGACAGTGGTTACCTATGGAAGTTTTCTATGCAGCTGTGAAATCTTGTGGTGTGACGGGGTTGGGGCAGAAGGTCCTTGAGAACCACGGTCCCCTATTGGCTTGGGAAAACACATCCCTGGGATTAGGTTGACAGTGTGGCCCTGTGTGGAGTGGTCATGCCTCCCCTTGTTCTTCGTTCCTGGTGCCTTTTGCCCAGCCACATCCACTCCCTTTCCCTGGTAACTCCAGGCAGCTCTTTGCTGAAAGTTGTGCAAACTATCCCGTCTCAATTCTCAATTCTTTCTCTCATTCAGATCAGATCTCTACCCCATAATCTTCTTTTTCCCCCTTTTTCTCCTCCATCACTTTTCTTCCATTGGGCAAAAGTTACCGGAGAAAATCTAATTGATTACATATTAGTAGTCCGTAGGAGATATGGGGGCCAGGGGGCGGTGTGTGTATGACTGTTTTCAAAAAAACTTTATTTACAAGATGGAAGCTCTCCAAAGGGTGAGCCTCAGTAGTTGGAGGCAAAGGTTGGGATATGCCCCCTTCTAGAACTGAAGCTAACAAAGATCAATTTTATGAATAAAAGCAACCATCTGCAGAAGGCATCAGGCTGAAATGGTCTGAGAATGTGTGGCTGGTAGAATGTTTCCCAGAGTTACTCAGTGAGACCAGGAAGTCTCACAAATTTAGGCAAATCCCTCAGGGCAGCTCTGAAATCTGATTAAAGTAAAGAAACATAGACTCGGAAATACAACCAAAATGTAAAAATGTAAATGCTGCTGGGTCTTCAGGATATCCAATAAAAAGGACAGTCCAACAGAGAGTTGAATGATGGTTACCAGAGATTGGGAAGGGTAGAAGGGAGCGGGGGATAAAAGGGGGATGGTTAACGGGTGCAAAAATATAGTTAGACAGTTAGGTAGAATGAACAATATTTGGTAGCACAACAAAGTGACTGTAAGCAACAATAAGTTAGGGTATACTTTAAAATAACTAAAAGAGTAGAATTGGAATGTTCCTAACACAAAGAAAAGTTAAGTGCCTGAGGTGATGGATACCCCAATTACCCTGATTTGATTCATTCACATTGTGTGCATGTATCAAAACGTCACATGTACCCTATAAAGATACACAACTATTATATTTTTAATTATTTAATATAATATATTTATCATAATATAATTTAATTATATCTTTAATTATTATGTGCCCATAATAATTAAAAATAAAATAAAATAAAAAGGAAGGTCTAAGAGTAAAGATGTGTCAGTTTGCTGATGTGCTTCCAGCATTGCCCATGGCAGTGCTGCTCTCTGGCCCAGAGACATGCATTGTCAACTGAGTGACTCAGGCAAGTTACTCATTTGTAAAATGGGAATAATATTGCCCATCTTGAAAAGTTATTATGGGTAGCAAATAAGCTAATAATGTAAAGTACCCAGAACAGGGATTACCATGTAGAAAGCACTAAAAAAAAATTAGGTATAATAATTATTATGAATGATTATTACAATTATTTCCTTGATAGTCTATGGCCTAGTCTAGGAGACAGTAGCATCAGGTTATGATAGCTTCTTAGTACTAGCCTTAAGATAGCTCGACTTCTTTCTTTTGCCCTGTAGGTATCCAGCCCCTATTCTGCTAGTAAATTGGCTTCCCAAAGAGCTTGGTTACCAAGCTAGTGTGCATAAAAATCACCTTGGGAAGTTTCCCAGGCTTCAAAAAGATTCTAATTCAGATGTTCTAGGTGGGAGCTCAGAAGCTGCATTTTAAATCAGTACTCCAGGTACGGTACTGCCTGTACCAGATAACTTGCAAAAATTCTTTGGAGAAACAGGACTCTATGGGTGTTCCTACAGGTCAGAGAATGTAGTGACTATATTCTTTTTTTTTTTTCTCTTGCCATTTGACTTTGCAATAAGTGACTGTATTCCTGAGCAAGCAGAGCTGTGGAAGTTTCTGACACTTCCGACCTTTTGGTGTGCAGTAGTCTAACTTGCCTTTAGCATTGGAAGCTTTCAGAATTGGCTTCATTCTACCCCTTCCCTCAGGTACAGCTCAGGGACATGGGCATATGCTATTTATTATGACACAAGCTTTTTCTCTGCATGGTGTTGAATATTTCTCTTGGTCTCATTTCCAGTTGACTCATTAAGCCCAAGATAACTTTGTAAAATTTACTTAAGAATTTTCCTAATATCGTATATCAGAAACGTGCTTGGATCATGCTAACATGAAGCCCAGTGCTCAGCCAAAAAGAATTGCTTGATTTTGTCTGATATTCTTCGTCAAAGAATAAAACCATTATTGTCACTGTATAAATCATCTAATAGAAGTAAACTTGTCCATGAACCTTCAGCCTGCATTTCATTTCTATTAATTACTGCACTTTTAAAAAATGGAAGTCATTGCCAATGGTCATTTTTATTGACTCTTCAGTTGTTTTTCAGGTGACAGTGGTAGATTTTAGAATGAGTCCTCCAC
>RJWJ010042863.1:0-12872 GCA_004363605.1 Indri indri | reverse complement strand
ATAATGCAGAGGCCTGTGTGGGCGTGGTGCGGTGGGAGGTGGGAGGTTGGAGGTGGGAGGAGACAGGGTCTTGTGCCAGGCGGCCTTCTTCTTCCCAGGTCCTTGGGGGCCATCTCCCCACAGGGCAGTGGAGCCTTCTGGCTGACATGTGACTAAATGGTCTGTCCTACCTGGGGCTGGCTGTGGCTGATGAGATGTCACAGCTCAGGGGGTCGAGCAGGACCCCACCCTCACATCCCTATAGGCTGAGGAGCAGATAAAATCCCACGAGGGGCCCTTCCCCCGCCACCTGAGGGCTCCCCAGGGCAGGGCAGGGCTGGGCTGTTTCAGCTCCTGGGCTCCTAGGTAGGGTCTTCTTGGCAGGGAGTGAGTGTGGCTGGGCTAGGGCAGAGGGACGGGTGGCAGAGTTCCTGTCCCTGAGTCCCTCCACTGCTCACCACCCTGCAGCCCTCCCGAGTAAAGCCAAGACCTCATCATAGCAACGACCTTACACGCAGCCCCTGTGACCTTGCTCACCTCACCAGCCGCTCCAACTGCCACCCACTTGGCACTGGCCACACCGCTCCTTAAGTAGGGACGCCCCTGCCCCAGGGCCTTCGCACTTGCTGTTCTCTGTGCATAGAATGCTCTTCCGCCAGACATCCTCAGGGTTCATCTCGTCGCCCCTGCAGGACTCTGCTCAAATGTCACCTTCTCAGGAAGCTTTCTCTGACCATTCCATTGAAACCACAGCCCTACCTTGGCACTTTCTGTCCTGTTTGTCCTGTTTTTTCCCTGATCATCATTTGACATTCTAGATCTTTCACTTATTTTTGTTGCCCATCTCTGCCCCTGCCCACGCCACTCTGCAAGCTGAGCGGTCTGATTAGTTTTCTGGGGCCTCCCCACCACCTAGCACGGTGCCAGCGTGTGGTAGCAAGTACTTGAATCAACGAATGGGACAGTGGAGACAAGGCTCCCCAGCCTCCTGACTGCATCTGGCCATGGTAGGACCAGAGTCTGGGCCTCAACATCCATCTGTCTCTGCAGAGCCAAAGGCCCGAGCAAGCCGCTGTCTGCCCTGAGAGGTCCCCAGGCTTTGTCCTGCTCTGTGTGGTGTGCTGTGGGTCCCAGCACGCCAGGCGCAGGGGGAGGGCCCCGTGGGGAGCTTCCTGGGGCCAGTCTAAGCTGGAAGGAGGAGGCCAGGCTGGGGCCGGGGTGGCAGAGCCACCGACCACATGCACACATTTGGTCTGGTAATGTCTGTAAGGTAAGCACTGCAAGGTAAGCACTGCAAGGCGTGAATTGCAGGCGTGGTGGCGTGCAAGCGTGGTGGCGTGCCACACGTGTTACACGGAGGAACTGGGCACACACAGGAGGTTGTAGGAACACGTGTGGCAGGGAGGAGGTGGTGCCTTGGGAAAGATAGGCCTTCACTGCGCTGCCCCTCTCGGGGAGGCGCCAGGGGGCTGCTGGGTGGAGAGCCCGGTTATCACGGCCCTGGTGCCAAGGCCCGAGCAGTGAGACAGAGCCTCCCCGGGGGCCTCTCACGCAAGCCCTTTTACTAGAGGGTGTGGAATCTGCCCCGGCTGGGGGCTGGGCCCCAGGGGACCCTGAAGGCTGCCCAGCTCTAAGGCAGACACTGTCTTTTCTTATTGCCTCCTCTGGGTTCCAAAAAGTATTTAAATGAGAACTCTATTGCCCTTGGCGTATCCAGTTTCCCTAAAGTAGTTTTGTTCACCGTTCGGGAGAAGATGGGGTTACTACTGCCTTAAAGCCCAATGAATCGTTCAACAAAAAGACCTCATTGAGATATACTTAGAGCTGAAAGGACGAAATCTAGCCTAGAGATTCAAAAATATTTTTAGAGAAATGTCTTAAAAATGCCCAATATGTAAAATTAATGCTTTTTTTGAGGAGGGAGGTGGGGAACTGGAAGCCTTAACTTTTGAGAGCCTTTGAAGGGACCTGTAGGAGCCCCAGGGATTCCCTGGAGAATCCAGTTTGAAAATCACAGAACAAACTCAAGCGATTGCTCATGAGGGAAGAACCTCATTCCAGGCCTTTCCATGACAATGGCTCGTAGAGCCAGTCTGCAGTACCCAATGTCCCCAGTGGGGGTCACTGCTGGTAGGAAGCCTGAGCCAGTCCCTGGGGGAACCAAGGAGAGTCCAGACCCGAGTGGGCCCTCGTGCCTTTCCTCACTGCCAGTGGCCTGAGCCTGGGTCTGCTTGGAGCCAGCCCACGGCACGCCCTCCCCGTGGACAGAGCTGCCCTCGGACCATGGCGCCAGCTGGCTAAGGCCATCCAGAAGCCTTCGACTTCAGGACAGCTGCCCGGGAGGGGCCATAGGGACTGGTGGGGGTTCTGGCTAAGTCCGGGCGATGCCATTCCAAGAGACAGCTGCAGTGTCTCTCCAGTTAGTGCCCGGCAGGGTGCCAGCCCTGCCTCGTACCCGGGACCAAATACACGTGAGTACATGCAAACACACACACATGCCCACACGTGCACAGAAATACACACATACACACATGCAAACACACACAAACACATGCTCACACACGTACTCAGTGCACGTGAACACAAGCATGCACACACAAATAACATGTGCACACAGAAACACATTTTGCACTAGCAAGCGCATGCATGTACACGTGCACACGTATGCAGAAATACATGTGTGCGCACACTCACACATACACACTCCCCCCTCTCTCTCCCCAGGAAGGCTGGAGGATGGGTGGAGAAACGCCTTTGGGTGCAGTCTGTTTGGGGTGAGTTCAGCTGGGGAGGGGGCCTCTTCCCCACCCTCCCCTGTCATGGCAGCTTCTCCCCTCTGGGCCGGGCTTCTCCTCCGTCCGCACTGGCGGGTGTGTGTGTGTTGGGGGAGGAAGGGCAGCTGGAGTGTCTGAGCACCCCAGGAGCTGCTCTGGGCAGAGACAGGGGACAGGAGCCTTCCCTGGACTCACTCATGGTGTCTTTCTGGGGTGGTGGCAGCTGGAATTGTCCTTGCATCCCACGGCAGCAAGCTGGGCAGAGGGCGAGGTGGGCTGCTATGGTCACCGTCAGGTGTCGGAAGGACCTAGGTCATCCCTGGAGCAGGTAAGACTGGGAGAGGCCTTTGGGGTTCCCTCCCCCGGGAAGCCAGCCCAGCCCCCAGCCTGCCGTCCTCTTGAAGACGCTCCGTCTGGCCTTGGTCCCTTCTTCTTGCAGGTTGGGGCTTCTGGCCCCCTGACCTCAGTCATCTCAGACTCGGGAGCCTCAGAGGCACACGTGGGCACACGGCCTCCTCGCCCTTGTCGCCCCCTGGCCACACAGGTCAGGCACACTGGGGCAGCAGCCCAGGGGTGACACTGGACTCATCTGGGGTGTGGCAGTTGGGAGCCTGCTCCAGTGGGCTCTGCCGGGTCCAGCTTCCCGACCACCAGCCCATGCCCACAGTCCTTGGCAGGGGACAGAGTTCGGTCACCTCCCCCGCCGGATCAATACCTCCAAGGCTGCTGTCAGCAAATCTTTGACCTCTCACCTGGCCACCCACTGTGACCCCTGAGCCTACCTATCGGTCTCTCCACCAATCCCTGTGTCTGGGGTGGGTGAGGGGCTGAGCCCGGCTCCGGCGCAGGCTGGGAGGGGCAGGGCAGCAGGAGGCCCTCGGTCCCCACGAGCCCAGCCCTTAGCGGGGCCGGACGCCCACCTAGTTGGCATCACGCACGGCTGAGCAGGCGGGTGGTGGGCTCCGCCAGCAGACCCCTCCCTGGCAGGCTACAAGGAAGGATTCGGAGATCCCTTCCGGGGCCCAAGGGCCCTGGGAGCTCTGGCCGTCAGGGGAGAGACCCCCGGCCTCCCATCTTCTCTCCAAGGCCCACAGAGGTGCCCACGCTCCCGGCAGCGAGTCCCGACAGAGCTGGGTCCCAGCAGCCATGCAACCCTGGCCTGGGCGTGAGGAAGGGCTGCTCAGAGGCCCCGAGCATGCGCCCTGGGTCCTGCCCCCTGCGGCTCGGCTGGGAGGGTCACTGCTCTGGCCTCCCCTGTCCTGCCCACCCGTCCTTCTCCATCTGTGGGTTTAGCCCCTCGTCCTGCTGAAATCCCAGGGGACCCTGCTGGTGGTGCTGGGAGCCCCAACTTCTGAACCACCCTGGGACGCATTTGGGGATCCCCGGTGGACACCGCTGACCCGGGACCCCGCCAGCGGAGGGTCTGGCCAGGACGACGGGACCTGCCCCTCTGGTGTGCAGGTCTGCTCTTCCCGTCACCCTCACCTGGCCACCTTGCTTTGCTCCTCTCCTGAGAGGAGACCCCTCCACTCCCCCTGGCGTGTTCTGACCGCCGTGGGGCCCAGAAACTCCCCCAAGTCCAGCCGGGTCTGGAGGAGGGGGGGGCGGTGGCCTGGAGACTCCGGCAGTGAGACCCTCCCCTGCCAGAGGAGGAAGGAGGCGGAAGAGGGAGGTTGGGCAGGGGCCGCACGCCGGCGTGGGAGAGGCAGGTGAGGAGCTTGGAGCGGGAGGAACACGCTGGAAACTGAGGCTCGGAGAGGGAGGCAGGAGGGAGGCCTCATCTCCCCGCTGACCTCGCGTGTGCTGGCCCCAGGCGGAGCCCTGACCACGCAGGGACCCCTCGGGCCCTGTGTCTGCTTCCCTGGGCTTTCTCAGGAGCGGAGGGCCCCGCCGGGGCCAGGCGGGTGCGGGTGGCAGCCCCAGGTCAGCGGGCGGGGCGGGGCCCAGGAGGCGACGCGTCATTCGAAGCCCACGTCCCGCCCTGGCCTCGGCCACGCCCTGGGCCACCCCTCTGCCCCCCACAGTCCTCTGGGCTGTCTGGAAGCTTCGGTTTCTCCTCTGCCTGGGACCTGGGCCAGTCGGGTGGGGCCTGGCCGAGAGGTGCAGCGTGCTGGGAGGCCTTTCTTCGCCTGCCTTGGGCCGAGTCCTGCACCCACGACCCCGCCCGGGCCTGTGTGACACCCATTCTGCTGACGAGGGCACGGAGCCTCAGAGAGGGGAGGTGACTCGCAGCTGACCCGGGAGACGGAGCCGGACTTGGCGGTCCAGGCCGCCGAGCGGGCCCCGCTGCGAGAGCGAGGTGGAAGGCGCCCGGCCGAGGCGCGGGTCTGCGCCGGCCTCCGCACTCGCGCCACGGCGCTGCCCGCCCCAGAGAGGGGAAGTGTGCCCCAGGCCGGCGGCCCGGCTGTTGGGCAACGTCTGGAGGGAAGGAGGAGGCGAGGGGCAGATAGTGCCAGAGCCCTGGCCTGGGGACGGCCTGCCCTGCCCTGCACCCCGCCAGGGACCCGCGCTCTTCCCAGGCCTCTGGTCACGGTCACGCGGGGGCTCTCGCCACTCCCCACGGAGTCCCCAGCTCAGCGCGACACACCGCACCACCCGCCCAGGTGGGGCTCCGGTCGGACCCGTGCTCCACCACCGCGGAGACACACCACACACACCCACAGCCCACACTGGCACAGCCACGGACGCACACAACACACACGCCCCACACTGACACAGCCCACGGACACACACAATACACACCCCCCCACACTGGCACAGCCCACGGACACACACAATACACCCCAGACACACTGACACAGCCCACGGACACACACAATACACACCCGCCCACACTGGCACAGCCCACGGACACACACAATACACCCCAGACACACTGGCACGGCCACGGACACACACAACACACCCCAGACACACTGGCACAGCCCACGGACACACACAGCACGCACAGACACACACTGGCACAGCCACGGACACACACAGCACGCACAGACGCACACTCCAACACACACGGATGGTGCCCCGCCCCTCCCCGCACTTGTGCAGGCACCGAGCACTGGGACTCACACAGCGAGTCACGCTGCAGGAGCCCTGGGGCCACACAGCCCTTCCCCCTCAAAGTCCCTCAGCTGCCACTTGGCAGACCGGGAGCTCAGGGAGGGCGGCCTGCTGGGCCGAATGCCCGGGGGAGGAGGTCAGAGGGGAAGCAGGAGCTTCCGAGGGGGTCTTGCCGGGGCACAGGGACCAGGCTGTGCTGTGTGGGTGGGAGCCGAATGCTGAGACCTGGAGCCGGGGACATCTTCGTACCCCCTGCAGCCTTCAGGCTGGGGTTGTCACCTTCTTGGGACTGCCTTGAGGGACCCCTTGCCCCTGCAGAACCAAGTACCTCTCTCTACCTCCCTGGGGTCTGGATGGGCACAGAAGAGACGATGCTCTTGGATCCCGTGTCCCTTTCAGGGCGGACCCCGGGTGGCCTGCAGGGACCCCATCCTGCTGACCTCCTAGCTTGGAACACAGGAGTTCAGGTAGAGGAGTCCCCACATCTTGTGTCCAGAACAAGGGCCTGGCCCACAGGGGACACCCCCGGCCAAGCCCCGCCCTCTGCTCCAGGCCATGCAGAGGCCTTTCTCAGAGCCTCCGGCCAGGTCACGCTCGGTTCTCTGAGTCTGAGCTGGTCGGGGCAGAGTCCCATCGTGGAGATCAGGGCCCGGGGGCCTCTGACCCACTGCCTCTGCCTGACATTCCACCACCGGGGCAGATTCTTCTGCCGTAAGGTGCCCAAGGCCCCAGGAGGAGCCAGCACTCCCGGGCTACTCACAGAGGGGTTGGGGGCGGGTCGGTAAAGGCAGCGGGCTGCGTGTGGGTTCCAAGGAGGAGCTGGTTCGCGCTAGTCCTGGGGAGCTCTTCCCAGAGGTCAGGAAGGGCGGGCAGTGGGATTCTGGAGTGTCAAGGCTGCTGTCCCCTCCCTGGTGGTGGCCCAGAATGGCAGCGGCAGGATTGCAAATGGCGGGGCAGGTGCTGGGCTCCGGCCCCTGCAGCGTTTCCGGGGCAGTCTCCCTGCCCTCCTGGGCAGAGCAGAGCAGTCACCACCTCCTGGCATCACTGCCCTCCAAGGTCACCACCGTCAGTGACCATCACTCCTGATGGGCATCCCTGTCCTCTGAGAGTCACACCTGTCAGCACCGTCACTGCCCACTAGGCTTCACTGCCAGAGGACGGCCAGCCTTGGCAGTGGTGGCGGCCACTAGGTCTTAGGAGTAACGATCTGGACAAAGATGGCAAAAGACCCTGAGAGGACCCCCTGCCCCGTGCAGGGCCCGGGGGCGGATGCAGCACCAGGGGGAGGTAGGGGAAGGGGCACCTTCCCTCAGGGGGCCCCCTGCCTGTGTCTGGCTGAGGACGCGGTGCCCTTAGTTGGTTCTGGGTGAACCCTGGCCCTCCCCCTGGTCAGCTGCAGGCCACTGTCCCCACCCCTGGGCCTTCTGGAGGACAGTGGGCTGGCCTGTCTGGGCGGAAGTCATGCTCATGGCCAGGATGGGATGGAAATAGGAAGTGGCCCCCAGTGCCAGGCGGGTGCCTGCCTGCCATGCTTCCCGGGTGTGGGGGCGGCTGCTCCTGGGAAGGGCCTTAGTCACCCGCCAACAGCTGCTGGGAAACCTGCGCCGTCTCTGGGAAGCACCACCAGCCTCCCCAGCTGGACGCCTGGGGCTGGCCCCAGGAGCCACACTCCAGGTGCCTGCCGGAGACAGGCCAGGCTCACCCCTCCAGGGTCCCTGCTGCCCCCCAGCCCCAGCTGACTGTCAAGCTGCCTCCACCCTGCCTGGCCTGGGCTTCCTTGCAGACTCCCAGACGGGGGGCACAGAGCTCTGGCTCAAGTGCCCTCTGAGCTCCCACTGCACCCAGGAGAAAGCCTGACACTGGGGCTTTTGGGGGCCTCCCTGCTGCCAACTTGCTGTGATCTCCTCCCCCTTTCCTGGCCCCCACCCCAGCCAAGCTGGTCCTAGACATCCTCCCTCTGTGCCGCACCTGAGACCCCCGCAGGGCCAGCCCAGTCACCCCCTGCCCCGCCAGCCTGCAGGCCCTGAACTCGGGCCCTGGGAATGTCCTATCTGAGCCTTGGTCCACCCTGGGCGCTCTGGTGTCTGTTGGGTACCCATGTGTGCTCCGTGTGGTGCCAGACCCTGGGCACACAGTGGTAAGCAAGACAGGCTTGTCCCTGACGTTCTGTGAGGAGACAACCAACTAGTGAGCAAATCAGGAAATGGGGGAACTTCAGCTTTTGATATGGGCTATGAAGGCCGTAAATCAGTGTGCCGAAGGCAATGACAGTGACCATGGGTGCTTTAGCTGAGGGGGCCAGGGAAGGCTCCCTGGGAGGTGATACTCAAGCCAAGTCTTAAGAGACAAGAAGGAGCTGACCAAGTGACTATAAGGGGGAAGAGGGTACCAGGGAGAGAGACAGCCAGTGCAAAGGCCCTGTGGCAGGAACAGGTTTAAAGCGTTTTAGGAACAGACAGGGGCCAGGTGACAGTGGTTCTGAGATGCAGGCCACACCGTCACATGGATGGCCTGAGTCTTGCCACAGCTCTGAGTGGCTGGGTGTCTGTCCAGCTCTGGTCAAGGAAGGTGCCCTGGATCTCACAGTGCATGGAGAGTTCCTGCTTCCGGGAACCAAGAGATGGAGGCCTGTGACTTTTCCCACCTCTTCCTGGGAGAACAGATTGGGGATGACATCGAGTGACAGCAGCTTGACTGGACCGTAGCAGATGGCTCACCCATTGCGCACTGAGCTCGAGGCCGACCCACGGGGGCTCCTGGCCGTGTGTCTCAAGCACTGAGATAAGAGCGTCTCAGAGTGGTCCTGGAGGGTGGTAGGCACGCGGGCTCTCGGGCCCGTTGCAGCCCTGCCTGAGCGAGGGCAGCTGGGTGCAGCTGAGCTCGTGATGACCAAGCAGTGGACCCTTCCTGGCCACCCACCGGGGAGAGGGAGCCGTAGAACGTTTGCGTGGGAAGCGCAGGTGAGTTTCCACTGATCCTGGGTGGGGTCCCGTACGGAAGGGAAGGAGAGGCCCCCATGAACATAACCTAAGAGGTTGTACCCGCTGAGGGCTCAGGGGAAACACACAGAAGCGGTAACATCTGAGTTGAGTGCAAACAATGGGTCAGGTGGGCATGCAGGGATAGTGTGGCTGTTCCCAGAAGCCGAGTGGCTCCAAGGCTGAAGGGGTCGCTCGTGGCCCCTGACCCACCCCCACGACCCAGTCAGAACCAGACGCAGAGGTGGCTTGCGTGGGTTCTCTTGCCACCCCACCACCCTCCTCCCGGAAACACAGCTCGGTTTCCCAGCTTGGCTTTCACCGCTTTGCTGTCTAAATGCCTGTCCGAAGTGAAGCCACCCCCCAAAGCCACTGCGACCTGTTGCAGGACCGTCAGTGCCGTGTTCTTGCCACAGACCCGGCTTTGCACACGTCTTCACACCCCAATTCTTTATTTCACAGCGCTTCGGTTCAGTATGGGATTCTTGATGGAAAGCGATTTTCATCAGCACCTAGAAGATACCAGCAGAAGATATTGTCTTCTGACGCCCATTGACGAGAAGCCCGTCGTCAGGCAAATTGTCATTCCTTGGTGGTGCCCGCTTCTTTCTGGTACTTTAGAGACGGTATTTTTGTCTTTAATGCTCTTCAGTTTTACCGTGGTGAGCATTTGCTTTTTATTTATCTTTCTTAGGACTCAGGGAGGACTCAGTCCCTGGTTCTGGAAATTTCTCAACCATGAGGTCTTGAATTTCTCTAGTTTTCACTTTCTGGAATTTCTATAGTATGCGGGTTGGCCCTGCTCATTCTAATCTCCAGGAGTCTCAGACTCTCATATTTTCCTCGTTTTTATATCCTGGTGCTGCCTTTCATGGAATCTCCCCAGACGTGCTTTCCAGTTTTCTAATCTCCCTTCCAGCCACAACTCGTTTGTACAGAACCCATCCTCTGAGCTTTTATTTTATACTCCATTGACTACTTTTGAAGGACTATTTGATTTTTTTTTTGAAATCCACCTGTTATTTTAAACATTTTCATTATATCTCCCACTCCTTTTTCTATCTTCTTAACAATTTTAAGTAGGCTTATCACGTGGTCTTTTTCATGGTATTCTAATATCTGGAGAGCTGAGGTCTCCCGCTGACATAGTGGCTTGCTTTTTTGGGTCGCTCATCATTACTTTTTATTGTGAGCTCATCTTTGTCAGGGGCTGTTTTTTTCTGTGATAAGCGTCTGGGCTGTGAAAGTTTCCACACAGGGGGCTGGAAGTAAGTACGTTTCCTGCATGGTGCTGTATCAATGTCTATGTGAATATCTAGATTTGGATTCTAGAACCACTGGCCTGTGTGAATGTGGACCCGCCTCTATTTATGGCTCGGGCCAGGGTTTTGGTTTCTCGAAGGTGACTTTTTCCTGCCGTTGCCCCAGGAGGACGGAAAACCTCCTTACTGCCTTCTAGGGTCAGCTCTCCAAGTCCCTTTTGTACGGAGCAGCGCCTCCCGCTCTGAGCCTTGTGGAAGGGGGTTGGTTCTAGCTCACCGCCTTCGGGAATCTGGGACCCATCTCCTGGCCCCGTGTTCTGCCTGAATCTGAAGCTCTTCCTGGTCTTTCTGGCCCAAGGCCCTAACTGAGTGCCCTGCGGCCCCCGGGGGACTCCGGTTGTGCTACGCAGTACAGCTCCTTGGTCTTCCCTGGAATGAAACCTCCCGGCTTCACCACCCCTTCCAGTCAGCTCAGGGGGTCCCCTCTCTGGCTCCGGGCTCCATGACATAGCTGTGCTCAGAGCCGCAGAGGGGGCCTGACTGCAGAGACCCTTCAGGCAGGCACCCCCTCAACTCCTGAGAACCCCAGATGCAGGCCAGTTAATCTCTTCAGGGCATGACTTTTTAGCACAAAATTGTACAACAGGCCCTTCAACACCGGGAGCTTTCTAGCCGTGGAAGCCAGGCTCGGCCTTTTGATACACCTAGATCAGTGGTTCTCGGCCTAGGACAATCCGGTCCTCCCAGGGGACATCTGGCAATATCTGGAGACTTTTTTTTTTGAGACAGAGTCTCCCTCTGTCACCCTGGGTAGAGTGCAGTGGTGCCATCGTAGCTCACTGCAGCCTCAAACTCCTGGGCTCAAGCGATCCTCCTGCCTCAGCCTCTTGAGTAGCTGGGACTACAGGTGCACGGCATGACACCCAGCTAATTTTTCTATTTTCAGTAGAGACGGGGTCTCACACTTGCTCAGGCTGGTCTCGAACTCCTGAGCTCAAGCAATCTCCCGTTTCAGCCTCCCAGAGTGCTGGGATTACAGGCGTGAGCCACCGCGCCTGGCCTGGAGACGTCTTTGATTATCGTGATAGGCGATGGGAAGATTGTGGCTGGCATCTATCAGATATAGGCCAGGGATCAGTTCAAACAACACAGAATTCTCTAGCCCATGTGTCAGTGCTAGTGCTGTACGGGAGCCCTGATAGCTGCTCCTTCCCCTTCTTGCAAGGGGTCCGGAATTGCTGGGGGCCGAGCCCTGTGCCTGCTCTGGGTAGAGGCGTAGAGGACGCTGAGGCCCTGATCTCAGGGTATTCCCTGCTTCAGGGACAGGATCCCCAGGACCTGTCCCAGGTGGAGAGTGGGTGTGGAGGGAGGGTGACTGTCATCGGACCCAAAAGACGAGATGTCCCGACTGCTCCTAGCTGTCACACAGAGCCTCATCTGTGCGCAGGTTGCATTCCACACCCCTCCCCACCTGCCCACGAGGCCTCCTGCTCACCCCTTCCCCAGCACGGCCCCGCGGCCACGCGCCGGCCACATGCGCCCCTGTGATGTGGTGGGCAGGCCCCATGTGATGTGGGGAACGGGCGTGTGGTCGTTGGAGTAAGCCGGGCCCTCCTGGTGTGGGGGTGAGGACATATCTCTGGTGCCATCTTTCCTGTTCTGATAAATAACTGATCTGTGGTTGAGGCGAGAAGGTCACCTCTGCCCAGGGAAGCTCAGGAACAAACCACTTGTGACCGGTGGGAAGAGCCCGGGGTGGGGGCGGCGGGAAGTCTGCCTTCCCTGGCCACCGGGCTGCCGGCGGCAGATTTCAGAAAAGGGAAGTGCCGAGCTGGGGCAGCACTTCCTGTGGTCGCGGCAGGCAGGGCACCGGGGCGGGCGGGCACGGCAAATCAGAGGGGTGGCCGTCCTCCCGGAGCGGGCGAGGGCAGCCTTCCTGGTCCGCAGGCCTGGGGCGGGGGCCTGTGCCAGCCGAGGCTTCCCTGCTCCTGTCGGCCCCCGGGCTGGCAGTGCCACCACCCCAACTCCCCCGTCTGTTGCTGGGGGGTGGGGGGACTGGTGCAGGGCCCAGGGGCGCGGGAGGTGGCCAGGGCTCTGCAGTTCCTGGAGCGCCTTCCACCCCTGATTAAACTCTGAGCGTCACCAGCGTGACCCAGACTCTGACCCGGGGAGCGCTGGGCCTGGGGGGGAACGGAGGGACCTGGCTCCTTGCTCACTGTGGGGCGCCCTCCCCACCCCCCCATCCCTCACCCCCATTCCTGCACCCGTTCCCGCTGCCTCCCGGTAAACTGGTAACGCGCAGATGGCTCCCACCCACCTCGGCTGTCCTGCCTCACCGGACCCCACCAGGAGACACGTAGACCCTGGTGGCTGCTCCGTCCCGGCTGAGCCCTCCGCCCGGCCAGCCCCGGGGACAGGAAACTCCATCAGCCCCTCCCCGCCGTGCGCAGCCCCCAGCCCCAGCCTGCTCCCCCTGAGGCCCTGCGGGGTGGGGGCTCCCTGGGCCGGCCAGGGGTGTGTGTGTGGGGGGCACTGAGGCCACTGCCCGGACCCCTCGTCTCAGCTGGGGCCTGTGCTTGGGACGGTCAAGTCCGCAAGATCGTCACCCTGCCCTGACACGCCACACGCCTGCCGCATGGGCCGTGCTGGGGAGGGCCAGGCCGGCTGCCCCCCGCCCTCGGGCTGTGTCTCTCTCTCGATCTGTAGTCACTTCTCTCTCTCTCTCTCTGTCTCCTCTCTCTGTTTTTCTGGGTTTTTCTCTCTTTAATACGCCCGCCGCCCCGCTCCGTATATATTTAAGCATCTGTCAGTCTGTCCCGGCT
>RJWJ010042862.1:0-12853 GCA_004363605.1 Indri indri | reverse complement strand
CATTAATATAGCATTTATAGTGTATTAAGTAATATAAGTAATCTAGAAATGATTTAAAGTATGTGGCAGGATGTGCATAGGTTATCTGTAGGTACATTTTATAGCAGGAACTGAAGTATCCTTGGATGTTAGTATCTGCAAGCCATTCTGGAACCAATTCCCCACAGATGCCAATAAATAACTCTGTGTGTGTGTGTGTGTGTGTCTGTACACAAAAATTTTTAAGAGGCAAGGCAATGACAAGTACTGCATTTAAGATAATTGTCTGTAGGGAGAGATGGGGATATAGAAAAAAGGAAGGATCACAGAAGTAGCTACAATTATCTTGGTGATGCCTTAGTTACTGAGTAGTGGTTCATGGGAATTTACTATTACATTTTATATTTTACATATACACTTTTAGAGATAGTCAAGGAAGGAGTAAAATGAGGAGAAAGAAAAAGAGGTGGAAGAGGAGAGAAGGAGGAAGAGAGGGCAAGGAGAGGAAGGAGGCCAAGAGAAAAGCAGAAGCTGTGTGGTCAGACCTCCATTCTAATAATGAGTGATTATTTGAAGTCAGATAAAGTTCCTTAGTATTTCTGAGCCTCAGTGTTTTCAAGTATAAAATGAGAATTTTACTTCTGGGGGCTGAGATGAATAGTGAGATTAATTCACATAACTACACACTCTTGTTGTTTCTCTCTGCTCACCCCCCTTTTCTACTTAAAAGGAATGCAAAACGGGGTGGTGCAGGGGGGAAAGGGGAGGGGATGTGGTGGAATTAACCACTACTATCCTCCTGTCAGTCATTTCTTCAGGCAAGACACTACCCTGATTGCAAAGCAGATGATGTCTACCTCAGTAGCCTTCCAGATCCCAGCCCCCTCAGACACCCAGTAACCCCGGGTTCTAGAAGACAACACTCCTAACTTTTTCTTTATGGCCTGAATCAAAACCTAGGGCTTTGAAAGATTTAACATTATTTTTAGCAAACCCTAATTAGGAAAATCACCATTAGGCATGAATATCACTTAGTCTTCTCTTGGGGAGGGTGGGTTTCATTCTAAAAGAGGAGTTTGTTGACTAAAACGGATCTCTAAGTAGTGAGATGTGAGCTGGAAGTATCTGGAGCATAGTGGCATCCAACCCTCCCTCCGCGGCTCCTTACCTCATCTGCTACTGGGGAGAAAAGCAAACTCCTCAGCTTGGCAGCTGCCAAGGATTCACATCTCCCTCTGACAAGTCAAGCTTTAAATGCTCAATAAACACAACATACATAAATCCAGAAACTTCGAACATTGATGGTGGGGGATTCATGTTTAAGCATACTGCCTTAGTACCCAGTTGAGTTTAACTCAGTGGTTTTCAACTGGTGAAGATTTTGCCTCCAGGGAACATTAGGCAATTCTGGAAACATCTGTAGTCTCACAAGCAGGGGGTGGTGGAGGTCAGTAATTACTGGCACCTAGTGGGTGAAGAGGACAAGGATGCTTGCTGGTAACATCCTACAATGCACAGGAACAGACCCAACAACAAAGATTTACATGGTCTCAAAATGTCAACAGTGCTGCTGATGAAAAATCTTCGTTTGCTGTATGTAAGCCGCATTGATCTGGCTTTCATCTGACCTGGCATTCTCAAGCTAGCTGTGTCCTGTAAAGGAATTTTCTGTCATGGGGCTCATTATACCTTAATGCAGGGGTTATTAAGCCAAAGATCCATGGATTGGCTTAAGGCAGTTCATAAAACCCATGAAATTATATGTAAATTTTGTTCATGTGTGCAGTTTTAAAACATGGGTCTAAAGTTAAAACTTTTTGGAAGTCTAAAGACTCACATATCTTTTAGATTTCCTCCACAAGCCTGTGAGAGTATCTAAAATTCTCAACAAATCAATGAATTCCTTAAAAAAGTGAGATTTCGTTTTGGAAAGAGATTGCAGAAGATGATGTTTCTACTCAGAATTGGGTTTAAAATGCAGCCACATACACTTTGAGTCTGAATTTCCAAATCAATAAAATAATTATTCAAATTTAATTACTACTATTTAGATCATGCAGGCACATCAGGCACTTAGTAAACAGTAGCTTTTGTTGTTGTTTTATTGTTAAAAATAACTTGGCTTTAAGGCTTTGCCTGTACGGAGACTGTAGATGGCATAAAACATAGCTATCCAGCAATATCTTAGGGCGTATTGAGTTGTTAGGAGGAGGAAGAGCAGAGGATTTATGTAAAGATTTATAAAGTGTTTCAATACCTTATCTATCCTCACAACAAAATATGAAATAAATGGGGTGGGCATTCAGATGAGAATAGGCCGGCATGAGCAGCGAAGTAACTTACCAAGTAAGCAGAGACTCAAATCCAGATATTCAGCTTCTAGAGCCTAAATTCCTTCCACTATGCCCTCTAGAAAGAACAGGCCCTTCAGCATTCAAACACATACCAGAGACATTCTGAATGAGGGAACTATACCCCAGAGGATGGATTGCTTTTTCAGGAGGCAATCATTGGACCTGGAAGTTTAGACAGCTTTTTAGAAAGAAAAAATCCCACAGAAAGGTGATATTTGTTGAAAGGAGGAGATTGGAAGGTCCACTTCAACCAGTGCCAATTTTTTTTTAAAGTCAAGCGTGTTCAACCTTAAGAGCCATCTCAGCTCCCTTTCCACTTTCTTCTGGCCCTGAGGCTCGCCTCCTAATTGTCACTGCCATCTCCTGGCATTTTCCCTTCTTTCTGCTCATGCAGAGGTACCAAAAAGAGAGATAAAGACTGAGCTCGGCCACAGTGAGTATGCCTTGTGGGAAAAAAGGAGGAACTCAAGAGAAATAATGTCTCTTAATTTTGCTTTTGGATTCCACAAAGTACTTCTGTACAGAAGGTTTATTGAATTGGCCAAGAAAGACACTTGAAAAAAATGCCTTGTCATAATCCAGAAAGTCAAGGAAAAGGTAACTTAGATTTTCATTCATTCATTCAATCATTTTTTTTCACTCTACAAATATTTATTGAGTGTCTCCAACAAGGGCCAGGAATTCTGCTAACCACTAATATGCATGCAACAAAATCAACACCACCCAGCCCACTTAGAGTATAGCCTAATGAGGGAGATGAACATTAAGCAGATAAACCTGCTCAATCATCACACATTTAATAATTAATTACAATTGCAATAGGATCTATGTATTAAAAGTACAAGGGTCTATGAAAGCATACAAAAGGGACACAGTCAACTCCAGTGCATCTGTTTTGATAGGTTTTCTCAAGGAATTTAGCAAAAGGAGGAGTAAAAGAATGTTCCTGGCAGAGAAAACTGTATCTTCAAAGACAAAGTGAGAAAAAAAAAAAAAAGAGGGATAAAGAAAGATAACTTGTTACTCAGTTACACTGTGTGGAAACATTTATGCTACCCCAGATGTTTTAAAGACTTCAAAGAGCTTCTTAGCTTTTCCCTCTGATAGAATGCAAAATAAAAAATGAACCCTTCAACTCTCCATTATCAATAATTTTTTGATTATATGAACAAACGTCAGGGTTAAAAGGAAAACCACAAGTTAAAAAAAAAAAAGTTCAAGAGGAAATAAAAACCTTCAGTGGTGAATTGAACACATGAGCCTATTTAAAAATATGTTTCTGTTTCTACTAATGGGTCATTTTCACCTGCTCCTGAGGGCCCACCTGGCCTCCCCGGGCTGCTGCAGCTTCTGAACAACTGAATGAGCTATCATTGCAGCTTGATCACCAGGATGCAGAGGTGACCAAAGGGTCAAAGGAACAGAAGCTGGGCCATTACAGAAACGGGTAATCCTCAAACAAGAAAAACCACTCCCAGATTGTTTGAAGCCAAATGCAGACCTGCTGGACTCGGGAAAATCACGCCAACTGGGTTTCTATTTGAATTGTGTAATCATCAGATACAGCCAAAGCCAAACCCCACACAGAAGCCTGGTGGTTATACATATGTTTGGGACACCTTTGCTGTTCACTAATGCCCCAGGACTGTGGAGCAGAAGACCCACAAGAGAAAATGAAACTCGGAATGGGGAATACAAGGCAATTGGAAGAGAGCCCCTTTTGTCTGTGTACACATGATCAAAGCTGGAGCTTTTTAACAGTGAACTACTGATGCTGAACACAGAAAAACTAAGCCCTTAAAAGCAGCCCGTTCAGATTTCACGATGTATCTTTAGGAATCAGTCTATTCTTAAGAAATTGTGTGGCATTGTTTCATATTTTACTTTTCCTAGCAATCTTAGTTTAAAAAAAAAAAAAATGAAAAGACCTTTATGTAATCATGACAAAAACTGACACAATCACTTTGTATTTGAGAGGATTGATTACAAGCATTTTTGAAAACAGAGATATTCTTTTTCTTTTCTCCCTAAAAAGACGTTAAGGGAAACAGAAGACTAAATATGTTTCCTGGACACAAGAAAAGTCTGATGAAAGCCATTTTTCATTTTATTTCCATGCTGTGAATACATATTCAGTCTATTCGAACTACCACAGCAGTCTGGTTCTCTAGTTAAACCACCAACCACCAGGCCATAGGGGTGAAAAAAACTATTTTTATGCACTGTGACATTTTTAACTTGTAAAACATTGCAAATGTAGGTGGTAGTTCTCACAGTCTGGTGTATTTTTGGAGTTTCATAATCCTTCTAGTCAGAGTTCAGGGGCTGCTTTTTTTCAACATTTTGGCATGTCGTGGCCTTTTCTCCGTAATTGTACATGTTTAAAAAATAAATCTTTTTTTTTTTTCACTGCTCTTCCAGTCCTCCTGTTGAAAGGCACTGGAATGGGAAAAAGCACATACACATATTGACACTTGATCCTGCCCCGTTCTGTTCCCTTCTACCTCTTTTCTCCTTTTTTTTTCCTTCTCTTTTTTCTTTCATTATCTCTTACTTTTACTCTCATGCTTCTCACCCTCACATGTTCCTAAGAATAAACTAAAATTATATTTCTAATGAGTGTTTTTGTTCTTTCCTCTTATTTATGATAGTTAACGATAAACCATATTTGCATTTGGTTATAAACTGTTTTTGCAAAACATATTAAGAGGTAAGTTCAACTTTGAAAATTTATGATTGTCTAAATCATGTTAATATAACTGGTTGAAATGTAAGAATCTCTTTTTTCTTTATAAAACCAGATGATACATGAATTACTTATTTCCTCTGAATTAAACCATAGTTTGAAGAAATTGATCAAATTCACTACTTGATGAAAAGATAACCAAAGATAAAGTCATAGAATTCCACCTCTGCTAACTGTAAAGGCTGTGTGGTTCAGTTAGGTCTCACATAACAATTAAGAAATGAATACCCAATATTTGCTTGGATGGTATCAGTGGCTTCTCAAAGTAACTCTACTGTTGGGCATAGCTAGTTGTTAGAGTTTTTTCTTATATTAAAACCAGTTTAATTTTCCTATTGCTAACCTCTATTGCTCTCAGTTCTGCCTTCTAAAGCAATGCAGGGTTACGTAAAACCAGTATGGATTCTGCCCTTCCCCTGAATGTACACCTCCAATTCTTACTTTTAGATCTGGCATGTTTCACTTTAATATCTCTCCATCTGTCCTGATTTTAAGACCCTCTACTATTGGGGTAGCTCTCCTTTGAAAGTTGTCTAGCTTATCAATATTCTACTTGTTGCTATCTGACTATCGGTACAGGTTGCTCCAGGCACAGCTATGATCTGGCATCTGATTTATTGACAGAGAGAAATTTATTATCAATATAAATTGTATATCTTTTTTTCGACATTTGGAAATATTATATGTCAGTTGTCCCCTTGTTCTCTTGTTTGGTCTCTCCTCAAAATAACCTCCAGTCACAGAAGAACGGTGTTGAATTTTCCAAAGATTTATTGGTTAGAATGAAAGAGAGTATACGTTGAACATACCACAGCACTTCATTTCCAGGATCCCAGGTAGATAAGACTTCTCTTGGCCTTGTTGATAGCAGTTCTCCTCCCCCTCTCTCCATCATTCAGCTTTCTTAGCCATCAGCTTTGGTTTTCTCTGCCTCTGACTTTTCATTCCCACCTCCTACCTTCTAAATCCCTCTCACTTTCTTAGTCAAAGCAATTTAGTCTGTCTTGCTTCAATCCCCAGCACCCTATATCCCCACCCATTACTGTGCCAGAGACCATTAGGATAAAGATGACGATTTTGTATGTGAACGCTCAGCAAACAAAAGACCCTACGGTTAGTGCAACTCATCAGACTTAGAAAGCAATGGAAGTTATAAATGACATTTTTTTTTTTCCTGTCACATGTTCAGATTCAAAATAAGATTTCTTACATGCTCTGGAGCTGGATCATTTTCCTTTTTGACAGGTATGTTAGCAGTTGCTGGTGTAAACCAGAGTTAACTAGAACCATATTTCTATGTCCAAAGAATGGATTTTTAACACCTCTCAGAGACTGGCTGTCCAGGAAGTAGCCAGTCTGGTATATCTTGGTGTCAGCCATGACAACATAAAACAATTAAGGTGATTTAATCAGATCAGTGAAGAAAACAATGAGATTTTGTACTCTACAATTGGCCATATTTCAATAACTAAACAGTTGTTGGATTAGTTTTATCCCTTTATGGCTCACTCAATTTTTATGTCAATTGCTAATATCATTATGCACTCTGAAAGGATATTTTTAAACTCAAACACCTTGATTATTTACATCTATATTTAACATGTTTTTCCTTTGTTCATGACTTGAGGTCTAATCTATAGAGTTTACATTTCATCTTAGTTCTGAAACACTAAATGGAGTTGTTTTTTTTTTTCCCAGCTTTGGGTCATCACGACTTTAGCAAGCAGATTTCATTATCCTTATATGAGACTGATTTTCTTTTACTGTTTACCAGGACAGAACAAAGCATCATCTGCTAAACAATTAAGACCATTGTCCAGAATTACACTCATCTACTAATAATCAGCTATTCAGAAGTATTGAAAATGATACTTGTGGATATTAGATGCAAAACATTCATTTTTTGATTTGTAAAATCTGAAAATTGAATCATTTATGTCGTGACACATTCTTGGAGATTTATACACTGCATTAAAATTTTGTATTGAGCAGAGGTGCTATTCTGTAGCTCAGAATCCTCAAGAAGAGGAAGAAAATGACAATAAGCAAAGCAAAACTTACATGCCAAGTAGAAATCTTACTCTGTTTCAAAGACTTTCTGAACAAGTGAAATATGAACATGACAATCTTGAAAATGATACTGGTAACTCTGCATCAGAATTTTCACAATATACTTCATGACACTAAAGAAGATTGGGACAAACTAGAAACAGTTTCTTTGAAACTAAACCTATGGTTCACTATCCATCCCCGCCAAAAAGCAGAAAGCTTTTTTCAAAAAGACTTCTCAGTGTTATCAAAAAGAGATGGGATTATTTAAAGATGAAGAAGTCAGAAGAAACTATTTGGAGTTAACTCATAAATATCTCCTCACGTTCCTCAGGCTCGTATAGACTCAGAAAGAGTTTATCAGCACCATGAAAAAATTTGCACAAAAGTACACCCAGAAATTAATGTTAACATCACTGGTGTACTTTGTGTATAAAAAGAGCCCCTTCAAATAAAGTAATATTTGTTCATTTTTTAAAATTTTTAATGGTTAATTAAATTTATAAAGTGATTATTTTAGTAACACTTTAGTTTCTATCAAATTTACTAAAATTGTTTTATAGGAAAACAATTTTAAACATATCATTTAATATCTACTATTTCACTCTATACTTTATTGCTCACTTTTTGTACTGAAAATGTATTAAAGGCTTTTCAATATTTTAAAATAAACATTGAACATCTTTTTTTGGTACTGTGGAAAATAAATACCAAATTACCAGTATTGCTATTTTGCTTGCCTCTTGTAATCACTAGAATATGGGGTATTTATGTTTTTTCTAGAAACTTCTTATCCACTGAAATATCATTCAAATTACATATCATTATCATTAAATTCAATATAAATGCTGCAAAAACATGTTTAAATGCTTGGAAATATTGCTTGCATTTTCTTGATTTTGCAAGTTAGTGATTTTATCACAAAAGTTACATGAAGATTCATTGGTTCCTAATGGCTACTATATTATCTTTTTTTAATGTACTTTTATTATGGGTAATAATAGTTGTACATATTTATGGAGCATACAAGCATGTAATATTTAATGATCAAATCAGAGTAATTTGGGAATCTATCACCTTAGCATTTATCATTTCTTTGTGTCAGGAATATTCTAATTCTACTCTGTTATTTTGAAATATACATACGTATATAATAAATTATTGTTAATTATACTATCTTTAATAATCAGTTTTACATGAAAAAATGATGCCAGTCTCACTGAGACCAATAAAATGAAACACCATTTTTAATAAATTTGATTGTCAAATGTTTATTATATGGATAATATCCACTGTTGGCCCCCATTGATGGGAATTGTCACTATCTCTTTTGATGCCATTTTGCATTACTATTACAACTTGAATGTGTAATAATCTTTGACTCAGTATATTTCTGGGACTATCTCAAAATATTAAAACATGTTTTCTAGGACATACGTATAGGCGAGTTTCTTTCAGTGTCATTGGAATTTATAAAACCATGTTAATCCATGGTACAGAATGGCCTTTAGTCATTCACAGGATATACAGGCATTTTATAGAATACCATGAGCAGGACCACCTAATACAGTCTTCTTGAGATCAAGTCTACCTTGTGGTATTTTATTTTTCTCCAGATATAGTTTGGATGGTAGAACATGTAAGAGAAGACAGCGCACGCCTTCATTTGGACCAGCATGCAAGTACTCCTGGGAGCTTAGAAGTCTACAGAAGGTACTTCTCTACAAAAGCCACCAAAAAAAAAAAAAGAAAAAAAGTCTACAGAGGAATTGCTGCTCCTGCCCTTTAACGATCAAGGACAGAGTCTATACCTATTTTACGTATTTTCCATCCTGCCTCATTTGCTTTTCTCCAAGGTGAGAGCACACTAGATCCCCAATAATATTTGAATAACTTTTTAATAATTATATTTAAGTGATGTTGTAAAAGCTGAATATATTCAGGAAAAGCAGGGAAATTAAGCTTTATTCTTATTTCAACCACTGTATTTCTTTGTATTATCAATACCTAAGGATCAAGTCTTCCAGGAATTTCCCTGGTGGATAGCTGCCAGGTCTTTGGAGGGTATCTCATATGGACTGCCTTTATTTCTGAATTCCACAACCTACTCTCCATAACCCACTGTTTGCCGTGACAAAGCAATGGCCAGCAAAAATTTTGTAGACCACAAAGATGTTATATTTGGCTTACTCAGTGTTGACTTATTTTGTGTTATAAACAAACATAAAAGAGCAAATATAATGACATTTGAAGATTAATCGTCAACAAAATATGAATTTAAAAATAAATAAATTGACAACATTTAAATATTATGAGATTCCTCATCAAACCTGGATTTCTAGTGTCTCTTATAAAGCTGGAGGATAGGGCCACACTGGGCCACATACCTAAGTGGTGATAATTATTTGGGTTGCCTCTCTTAGAGAATACATGCGTTTGTCAGTTTGCCATGACACCCAAATATCCCCATTGTTGTTTTTTTTTCTACACTGAGATTACATATTATCATTTGTCATCTGTTGCTTTATATATCGTTGAGTTAGGTACCAACATCCCTATCAAAAGAGGGGAGAGATAAAACAGTATGACCCTATGATTCAAAAGAAAAAAACAGCAAGAAAAGATTTTTCAGATACCCAGATGGCTTAATTTGCATTACATGGCAGCCGCCCTCTCCATGGGCATTTGAGTTCAGAAACCTTGCTTCAGGTATGATAGTCCCTTCTATTTCCTTTTTTTTTTCCCTGCCTATTCACAAAAATAAAGAAATTATGGTGTCCACCATTTCATTCTATTATCCTGCAAATTTTACAGCCTGAGGAAAATGTTCCTATTCTGAATAAGTTATATTCTACAATGTCCAATTTGAGGGATTTTTCTTCCAGGAAAAGATGAAAGCAAAATAGAAACTCTACCTACTGACTAATGATAACATCACTTCTGCCCTGACAAGTCAACCTCTTCTTTCCTTGTGGTTCGGTGTGTAGTTTTTCAATGACCTCCTTGTTATGCTTGGAGTTTCCTGTGAGCCTCTATTTATGCAGAAATTTAACATTTTGATCACATGTCTTATAAGGTATATTGCAGGTATCATCACCCTTCCATCAGATCGCACTCCCAACACTATCTCTTCTCTATTTCAAAAATAAACAAACTCATCTTGTTTTTCTAAAAAAAAAGTCATATCTAAAACATCTTACCTGAGATAAGTGGAAGAGAAAATAACTTCTATACCTCTTTGAAATACTAATAATTCTCCAAGCTTGAGATAAAAAGAATTTTTTTTTTTTTTCACAAACTTGCTCTTTAAAAATTATTTAATGGGCCACTGAAATAATAGCTATAGAGTCCGGGGTGCTTGTCTTCTGGCTGACTTGTTCATTGACAATGTTGAGAGTTCTGGAATGCCTCCGGGAAATAAATACTTTCAAAGCAGCTTTTCTTTAATATCTGTTTCAAGGGAAAATGGGACATTGGTGATGCTGAGACGAAGAGATTTTTATTTCCATAATTTAGTTTGAGCGTCTCAAAGCACAGTTAGTTTGATTTGTCTTCTTACGTTGCAGACCACAGGTGTTTCCCATTAAGACAAGCAAGCCGACTTTAACGGAACCCAGCAGAGCCGTGGGCACAGAATGCCTTCTGTGAACTGCCAATAATTATTTGTCCTGGCTTTGTTTCTGGAGATTCTACTTAAATTGGTTTAAAGGCCGATAATCTGTTTCATCCCTAAAGATTAACCCCTTAAAAAAAATATGAGTGTGCTTTCACGTAATTGGACTGAATAAAACAGCTCTCTTAATATCGTTGTTAAATTAGAGAACGATTTTTAAAGTGTGATAAAAGGAGGCTTCGGAAGAGCACTCAATATGTAGAACTACTAATAAAATAGCTTCATCAATTCTCTCAGTCTTTTCAGCAGACAATGGGATGAGTAATAAATCTAAACTGGCTACTACCTAAATGCTTATATTATAAAACATGCTGACTGCTGAGTCTGCTCTGAAATATGAATTTAAACTTAAGACATCATTTACAAACTTATTCTAATTTGCAGTCCTCTGAACCGAGATGCACTTTTGAAAACCTGCTTCTCAGCAATCCAGTGGTCCTCACATGGTCATAATCTCTTCTCAAAGAATGAATGAATGGACACACTTCAGCACCCATCGTGGGTATGGGCGGATGATGCCAGTTGGCTTACAATACAATACAAAGTATTCCACTGTAGCCCACTCCCCCTACCTTCATTTAAATTACATTGCTGAGATTCTTCCACAACGGGCTTGAGTGAATCCATTCTCTTGAAACACAACTGGTATTGAAAGTCAACCTGTGCTTATTTTCTTTCTCAGAAAAGAAAGCAGACTTCACATAGATAATCCAGCTGGTTTAGTTTATTAGAATAAAGATAGTCATTTGGAAGTTCTTGGAAGAGACTCAGGGAGACTTATAAAAACTAGATAATTTTAATGATAAAATTAAAATTATTGGCTTTATTACATTATTTCAACATTATTCTGTATATTTTTGCTAACAAATTTGCATTAATATGTATGACCAAAATAATGAATTACAATGGAATTCAAGGGTGCTAGTTTGAAAGCATGTGTTTTAATCCAAGAAAATTAATGTATTTTTCATAAGAACTAAAAATGTAAAACCTAATTTAAAATCCAAATTAAAAGGACAGCATACTATGTTTAATTTAGTTGCTATTATTTATTTTGTAATACATAGTCCACAAACATGGCCAAGGGCCATAGGATATGTAGGAAGATAAAAAAAAAAAATTGTACCCCCATGATATGCTGGAAATAAAAAAATAGAATACCTAAGGATTTTAAGTTAATTTTTCAGACCCAGAAGAACTTCCAGAAGACTTAGAATTAGCAAAAGTTATCTCAAAACTACTGCAGAATCTATGAAAAGTCATTAAGAATGGTAGCTATATTAAAAAATGTAGAAAGGCAGATGTCCACTTTTTTAAAAACAAGGAGAAAATGGAGGATTCTTGAAAACACGGGTTACTATACTCATTATGTTTCTGTGAAAAAATAATGTGATGTAGTTATGAAGAAAATGGTTTGTGTACACTAATATAAAAAGGTCATTAGCAAGAATCAGGGATGTCCAGAGAAATAAGTCAAACTTAGTTGACAACATTTCCTTTTCGATAGGGTTACTAATTGGTAGTCCAGTGAATACCGGCAAATATTTATACTGTTATTTCTTATATTATTCATACTGATAAGATAGATTTTGTACTGTATGAGAACTGCCGTCAACAACTTTAACATCTAACTCCACTGTCTTACTTTCTTAGCCTGTACTTATACTGCATGACTTCTGATGCCCTTGGCTTCATACCTCATTCCTTCCAGATATGGCTGCAACGACCAACTCCGCATGGGCTTACATCAGCTTCATATGTGTGCGCACGCCCTTGGGTCTGTAGCACACACTCCTATCTCCTACACTGGGAGTTTTCTATGGACTCCACTTTGTGGGATGCTGCAAAGACTCATTTGTTACCCCTACAGGCACGAACTAGAATTTCAGGGGATTAATCTGTATGAGGCAAAAACATTGACTGCTGGGATACAGGAGCCAATAATGATGATCTCAGATGATCCTGAGATGCATTTCATAGACAACACAGCCAACCTGATTACACATCCTCGTATTGCTTCTTCTTTCTTCTCTGCTTTGTTGCTTGCCCCAC
>RJWJ010042861.1:0-12857 GCA_004363605.1 Indri indri | reverse complement strand
AGCTGGGACTACAGGCATGCACCACCATGCCCGGCTAATTTTTTTTTTCTATATATATTTTTAGCTGTCCAATTAATTTCTTTCTATTTTTGGTAGAGACGGGGTCTCGCTCTTGCTCAGGCTGGTCTCGAACTCCTGAGCTCAGGACAATCCGCCCGCCTCGGCCTCCCAGAGTGCTAGGATTACAGGCGTGAGCCACTGCGCCCGGCCTCTCCCCGGCTTTAGTTCCTCAAATACCTGTACTTCTTCCTCAGGACCTTCCTCAGGACCTCAGGACCTTCGCAGATGCCATTCCTTGGAATACTCTTCCTGTCACCCTTTGCTTGGCTTCCTAACACCTGTGCATCCTCTGCTTATCTGCTTAAATGTCACTTCATCGGAGACCTTTCCCAGCCTGCTTCCACCCTCCACCCCATCTAATCTAGGTCGCATCTGTTATTCTTTCATAGCTTCTTAATGTTTTTGTTTTTGCCTTTGCAGTACTCAACATTGGGAATTACTTTATTTTGTTTGTTTGTTTATTTGTTTAGTTTCTCTTACCTTATTTGAGAGTAGAATAAGGGTAGAGACCAGGTCCGTTTTGTTCACTGCTGTATAATCAGTGCCAATCACATCATCTGGCAGACAGGTAAGTGTTCATGAAGCACTTGTTTAATAAATGCGAGAGGAAGGGCACGCACTCTGAAAGCAGTTAAAAAGCAATGCAGAAGTGCCTGGAATTAAAGGGAAATCAGTAACAAGATGTGGGCATATAAGGGAGGAGCTGGAAGAATTTCACGAAAGAAGAGGGATGGACAGGATCCTGAGTTAGGGGAGCAGCATGAGGAGAAGCCCGAGTGGGGGAGACGGGTTTGCTGCTCTGGGAACAGCTGCAACACTAGCCTGGCTGTCTGATTCACTCTTTGAGGTGGAGGAAGACCAAATTAGACAGGTAGGTTCAGGACATATCATGGAAGGCCTTGAAAGCTGTCCTAAGAGTAATGGGGAGCCATTGACAATAGTGGGGAGACATGATGAAAACAATGGGGATGAACTTGCAGGGTAGAGGGTGAACTGGGCAAAGAATAGTCAGTGTTCAGGGAGATCAACTAGCCAGATCCCTGCAGTTATCCACAGTTGATTGAGATTCTAAGGGCTCTTTGAAAGCAGCGATCCTATTTTTTTATTCTTTTATACATATAACTATACCATTTTAAATTCTAAGTACTTTAAGGTTTGAACCATAACTGACATATTATAGATGAGAAAATATAATTTGATGTGAATACACTAAATAATATTTAATTGGAAAAAATGCAAAAACACAACCATAAATTTCCTTCGAAACTTTGGAAGAGTTTGAACCGTGGGTTTATTTTGTTTTATTTTTTATCATCCGGTATTTCAGGTAGTTAGAACATGAGTTTACATTTTTTCTTTCTGAGTCAAGAAAACAATGATTCAATCTGCATTGCATAGATAGAAAATAGAAAATCAGGACTATGTTTTGTGTTTCTTGCCCAAATATTGCTGCCGTTTTCCTCCTGCTGCCCGATTACAGCATCATCTGCCCGCTGAGCGCTAATCAGGAATTACGGAGTCTCCAACTGTCGCTGGATGGACCACAGGCCTCTGTGACTGGGTGTCTCCATGTATTTCCTCATCTTGTCTAGTTCTTTTAAAGTCTCTCTTTGAAATAGAAATCTGATGAAATGAGAAAAATGCTTAACTGCATGTGAAACATAAAGCCGATACTAAAACAACATTGAAGAGGAATGTGAAATACAAATGTCTACGCATTGTTAAAAATGATAATGTTGCTTATATTTTTGATGTGGAAAAAAAACCATGTGGCAGAGACCCATCATGCATCCATTCCTTCCTTGGCCCATATAGCGGAATTCCCAGTGATGAGCTGGTCACACAGGCCCTGGAACAAAGATCGACTTTCCTGCCTACACTTGCAGCTGGGTGTGGACAGTGTCTACGTCCTGTATGTGTCTATGGTAGCATGCTTAAATAAGAATATCACATATTGTATTTCATCTTTCTTTCTAGAAGTTCAAAGCTTCTTATACGTTTTCAAAAATAACACCTCTTTCATTAAGCAAAATTTCAATATCCGCAATGTTCAAGGTATCATAATATTTATATTACCAAAATACTTAACAGCTATTTTAATAAACTATAGAAATGATCCCTGAAAGTATAGTCTTAACAGCTGTTTTCAAAACCAACCATTTTCCAACTCAAGAACATTATTTTTACTTATTTTAAGACCTGTACATTTATTTGAAAGAAAATAATGACAAAAAACCAAGTGGTCTAATTTCATTTTTAAGTGTGAAATAGTTTTCTCAGCAATTACTTGTAAGAAGGATATTTAGACTACTTATTTAGCACTTTAATATTCAATTTAGGGTTAATAATGTATAATTAACAGTACTCACATTTTACATGAGAAAACTGATGCATGTGAGGTGCGGATCAGTCAGAGTTCTCTGTAGTAAGCAACAGAAGCCAACTCAGCTAATTTAAGCAGAAAAGGGATTTATTTTTAAAATATTGGGAAAATCATAGAATTTTCCAAGGTATGAAAACTGTGGCTTAGAGGCTACATTGCAAAACTGACATTCCTGAGAAAATTTAAGTTCTTTGGCCTTGCAGGATCTGCCTAGTGGAAACTAAATGTTCTGGCAGAGCAAAGGCAGAATTTGGTGACCTTGGCGTGCCCTTGAGGGATAAAGACACATTTGACTATTAAATTATGAAGTTATGGCCTAAGGTTTAAATTAAGTTTACATGATAGATGATGACCAATATTTCTAACTTAATTCAAGTGCAAACACATCCACTATCTCATAAATCTTACAAAATTGAAACCACAGGACATTTTAAATAATGCATCTATCTTTTCCGTTGTATTACAAATATAGATTAACATGCCCAATATTAAATAGCCACCTAATTTATTTGTGCATATTTAAGGCTCAAAAAGTTGCCCCTCTCTCGCCCCAAACTCACAGTCATTGAGGCTGCTATTAAGAATTTAAAAGGGGTTAAAATGGATTGTTGGCGGTAATTCAGGCACAAGGCAAGAAGCCAGTCCTGACGTTCTGACTGAGAAGGTTGCAATACAAAGCGGCTTGTTAATTCTTCCTCTGACTGGAGCAGAAAGCACCTTTGTCTCCTCTGCAGATAGTTGTTATGAGTCATCAAGACGCCCTAACCCTGGCTGGTTTCAAGGTTAGAGAGACAGGGTAAGAAATAAAAGGTCTTTCAACACTGGTACCTCGATTTTGGCTATGTCCTTTAGGACCAGTTTCTTAGCAAGGAATGCTGACATCACCTGGAAGTGTGGTGTGACGGTTATTTGCTGCTTGTGAAAGAGGAAATGCCCCACTGATGTTCTCCGTTGCCCAATCTCACTACTTTTAAGATAAGAGAGAAGAGTAATAAAAATTTCTAGCATTTTTTGAGCATACATCAGGTGCCTGGGATTGTGCCAAGCCCTTCGATGTTTTATATCCCTCATCCCCATGAGACTTCTGTGCAGAAGGCTCTGCTATGTCTCCATATTACAAATGAGGAAACCGAAGCTCAGAAAAGTTGTACAACTTATTCAAGGACAAACACATAAATAGTGAGAGGTAGCCTGGGACTGGAATCCAGTCTGTATGATGGCAAAGCCAGCAGTCTGAGCCACCATGCCACGCCCCGAGCCTTTCCTGTGGGATCCTTTCCTCTAGAATCCTCAACCCTTCTTTCCTTCTTAGCAGTTTTCCTGACTGGGACTGCAGCCTTTCAGCAGCCTCCACTCTCCTTCACATCTCTCTCTCTCTCCTCTGTCAGTCCCGTAGCAATACCCCAGGAGTCTAATTATTGGTGTGGTTTAGTAGAACCTCACGGAATCAGCCACAGAATGATGACGTTATGGAATTAAGCACTATCTTAGAGGCCGAGATGCAATCTCCCACTCCACCTTCTGTGAGTTTCTATCTCATAAATGGCGTGTGTCATTAGTATCTAGTATGGTGTTTCCTCTGCAGGCTCGGGACCTGTCATTTTCCTGTTTCCCTATTGGCCTTTGGGTCTTTTCCTTATTGCTTTGTAAGGAAAATTGACCCTTTGCTCTGATAAAAGTTGCAAATATTTTGATTCTTTTTGCTTTGGAAGTTTTTGCCAAGCAGTATTTTATTTAGACACTTTTTATTATGATAAAATACACATAACATAAAACATACCATTTCAGCTATTTTAAGTGTACAATTCAGTGGCATTAAGTACAGTCCCCACATTGTGCAAACATCGTCATTATCCTCTTCCGGAACAGAAATCCCAAACAGAAACTCTGTACTCATCAAGCATTCACTCCTCATTTTCCCCTTCTTCCAGCCCCTCTTAACCTTTCTTCTACTTTCTGTGTCTATGAATATGACTACTCTAGGTACCTCATAAGTAGAATTATACAGTATTTGTCTTTTTGTGGCTAGATTATTTCACTTAGCATGTCTTCAAGTTGCATCCATATTATAGCATGTATCAGAATTTCATTATTTAAAAAAATTTGTTTATTGTGATAAAATGCACATAACATAAAATTTACCGTTGTTACATGTAAGTGCACAGTTCAGTGACATTAAGTATTAATACCTTCACCTTGTTGTGCAACCATCACCACCATCCATCTTCTAGAACTCTTCATTTTCCAACTGAAACTCCCCTGGCAACCATCATTCTACTTTCTGTCTCTACGAATTTGACCACTCATGTAAGTGGAATTATACAATATTTGCCCTTTTGTGACTGGTTTATTTCATTTAGCGTAATATCTTCAAGCTTTATCCATGTTGTAGCATGTATGAGAATTTCCTTCCTTTTTAAAGGTAAATAATAATCCATTTTATGTATATACCGCAGTTTGTTTATTCATTCATCAGAATTTTTTTTAATATGGAAAAATGCATCTCTTTTTCTTTTATCAGTTCTGATACTGAGACCAATCTGTCAAAGTTAAAAATTCTTCTCTAGTTTCTTCTACTACATTTATAGTTTAATTGCTTTTATTCTAGGGATCGAAACTTCAAACATAAGATTATTTTCAAATTTATTCTAGTGTAAAATGCAAGGTTTGGATCCAACAAAAGAAGAAATCCATTTTCAAGATTGGGTTTCCCAAGAGATTGATTCTGAGACAAATTCAAGTGCAGGAAGAGTTTCTTGAGGAGTACTCTTAGGAATCACACCTATTAGAGAGTGAAAGAAGCAAAACTGGGCAGAAGAAATTAAATTGAGATGCAATGGCAACAAAGCCTCAGCCGATTCCATAACTCAGGACCTGGAATAGCCCTTCAGAGCTGCCTTAAATTGAGGGAAGGAGGCCTGGCATTTGTACCCCAGAATCGACGAGTCATTAGATTCGAGCTGCCCCTATGGGTATAATTTTGGGTGAAGCAGCTTTCCTTGAATGAGAGCAATTCTTGGGTAGGAACTCAGGCATGAGCCTACTGCATACAATACTACCAGCAGTAGGGGAAATCAGTGGCTTGGTCCCGAAGGGAGGATAGGGATGACACACCACAGCCTCTCACTACCTTCCTAGCACTATATACTGACTAATGCAGCTCACGAAATCCCATGTGTGTTTGGGTCCATCCCTGGACTTCTCTGGTCTGCTCCACTGACCTAGTTGTTCCTATGTCAGTAGTATACTCTGTGAAAAATTATAGTCTTACAATATGTTCTAATATGTGCTAGAACTAGTCCCTTTTCATTAACTTCAGATTTTTCCTGGTTATTCTTACTTGCTTATTCTTCTATATAAACTTTAGATTAGCTTACAAGTTAAATTAGTGGGGTATGATTGGATTAAATTTGTAATTTAGAGAGAACAGGCATCTTTATGATGTCGATCCTCCCCAAGAATATGCTTTGACTTTCCATTTGTTCAAATTTTCTTCTGTGTCCTCACTAACGTTCTAAAATCTTTACGTAGGTATTATGAATCTTTTGTTAAATTTATACCTAGGTATTTTATCTTTTTAAATTTTTTTAGTAAGTGAGGTCTTTTCTATACATTTCTGTCTCTGTGAAGGTTAATTATTGCTGTATATTAATTTTGAATGCCACCAGCTTACTATATTCTCTTGCTATTGATAATTCTTTTTAGTTGATTCTCTTATAGTTGCAGATATGCAGATATATCACTTGCAGGCAATAAAAATTTTTGCCTCCTCTTTTCTAATTGTTAAGCCTCAGAGTTCTACATTTTGCTTAAATTGAGTATTGATATTTCAAAAACACTAAAGCTCTAAAACACATAATTCACAATAAGAGAAGAAAGCCATTTTTATGGCTGTGGTTGCCACATTGTCTTATAGCTATAATCACATATTATAATTATAATCTTTTAAGTGTCAGTCTCAATCACCAAATTAATGATCTTCCTGTTTTATTCACCTTTATAACCCCAGCCAGCACTTTGCTTAGTACCTCAATAAATGTTTGTTGAAAACTTAAAGAAAAACCATTAATCCAACCACAAATAGGTTAAAATAACTAACATTTACACAGTGTCTGCTAATGTCATCTGGCATTAATGTCAACTAGCCCTATTTCTCTTAAATTTTTTGAGACCATGGAACATAATATAATGTTTTTTTAGGTCAGAATACCTTCTCACCTCAGCCTGGTTCTCAGTTCTGCCAACCAAGTATCTGATTCAGATATCCAACTTTTCTCTGTCACCAAACGCCATCTGCCCAAGACTCAGTGGACTAACTGTGCTGGACAGCTCCGGTGCCCTGGACAAGCTGGAGAGTTGAAGGGTGGAGGGCAGAAGTAATGTGAGTACTTCCGGGTACTGCTTGACATAGCACTTAGTAGGGCCTAAAGGGGGATTGAAATCCTTCTGGCCAGTCTTTGTCTTTGGTTTCTGTCATTTCCAATCTTCTTTGCCAAAAAAGGATTCAAAATAGGGTCTGGCCAACTTCGAGGTCCCAATATTTGGCGGCCTAAAACATTCTGGAAATAACACAGCTATCAACTGACTCAGCCAGAACTTGAAGCTACATCCACGAGTACAAGTATAGGGCTCTTTCCACCACGAATCCTTTTTGCTGAGCAATAGGTCTCAACAGTGGAATTAAAATATTCGGTAAACCATGCTGTAAACAGATGTGCTGTCATCTAGACTTTGTTGTTCCATTATAGAGCACAAACAGAGTAGATTTAACCTAGTTCTTAGGGACCCTAGGATTTGGGGGATGGTAAATGGGCATTGGCTTTGACTTCAAATTACAGCTGTATTAGCCCCTAACAAGGGATTTAGCCTGTCCTTCGAAGCCAGGAATTGTCTTCTCCTCTCTAGCTGTGAAAGTCCTAGATGGCATCTTCTTCCAGTAGAAAGCTGTTTCATCTACCCCGAAAATATATTGTTTAATGTAAGCACTTTCATTGATTATCTTAGCTAGATCTTTGGGATAACTTGTTGCAACTTCTACTTTTAGCACTTGCTGCTTTGCCTGGTACTTTTATGTTACGGAGGCAGCTTCTTTTCTTGAACCTCATGAACCAACTGCTGCTAGCTTCAAACTTTTCTTCTGCAGCTGGAGTGCAGTGGCATGATCAGAGCTCACTGTAGCCTCAAATTCCTGGGCTTCATTGATCCTCCCGCCTCAGCCTCCCAAGTAGCTGGGACTACAGGTGCCTGCCTGCCACCATGCCAGGCTAAGTTTTTTATTTTTGTAGAGATGGAGTCTTGCTCTGTTGCCTGGGCTGGTCTCAAACTCCTGGCCTCAAGCGATCCTCCCCGCTTAGAATCCCAAAGTGCCGGGATTACATGAGCAAGCCCCTATGCCCATCCAGGCTTTTGACATGACTTCCTAACTAAGCTTAATCATTTCTAGCTTTTGATTTAAAGCAAGAGACATGCAACTCTTCCTTTCAATTGAACACTTAGAGGCCATTGTAGGGTTAATAATTGGCCTAATTTCAATATTGTTGTGTCTCAGGGATAGGAAGGCCTGAGGCAAGGGAGCGAGATGGGAAATGACTGGTCAGTGGAGCAGTCAGAACACATAACGTTTATTGATCAACGACAGACCTACCTCCTTCAGATGATTAGGGTCAATTACCCCTTCAGGCTGGCTACTTCTTTCCATGCCTGCTGATTGCTGGGGAGGAAGAAACTGAAGTGACTGGGCAGCAGCCGAAACTTGAAATTGAATGGAACTCTTGCTGTGTACCCTGGTGGAACATCCTCTTCCTGGGAGCCAAGATCTCTAAACTCACAGGACCCAGAGTTGTAAGGAAGAAGGAAAAATTCTCCAAGTGGGTCCCTGGGACTGTAGGTAAGCAGAGCCATACCTGCTTCTGTCTACCCCTTGGATTTCAGAACCATGTATTCTACCTATTAGGGACACCACACCATATAATGATTGTTGATTTAGGGTATACACTGTAAGGTGTTGTCAGGTTTCAGGGTCTGAAATGTTGGTTCTCGGCACACTTATGGCCTAAGAATGATCAGACACACCAAAGTAAGGCAAGCACGAAAATGAGGTTTCTTGGTGAGACAAAGATAGGATTATAGAACAAGAGCAAGACATAGGTTTACAGAGTGTGATACATACGCCACAGACAATGACTGGACCCACTGTTGTAGCAAAGGGAGAGCAAAAGGAAGGGCCCAGTTATGGTCTGCGTCTTGTTTCATAGTGCCTGGATTGGGACCTCCCTCCTGGTTCAGAGGTCACCATGGAACCACTTTGATTGTACAGTTGGGAGTTGCATGACCTGAGTCTTACTACCCATGCGGGTTGTTCTAGGTCACTTTCCAGACTCAATTGTACCTATGCTGCTTGGCCCGTGGGCTAGATAGTCCTCTGCATTCTTTTGCAGCTGGCGCGCTAAGTTCTGATTGGCAGATTCGTCAGGTGTTGCTTCCTACCCCAGGTATGACAGTCACTCTGGGCAGGATTAAGGTGGAGCAGCACCAGATGGGGGGGGGGGCCACTTTCATCCCCAGGAGACCCAGGATCCCTCGCTATCTACCCAACAGTATCAATTCCAAGCTGGCTTCTCAGCTGCACCTCCACAAACCATTCCCCATTCCATTGCTGTACCTGTGTGGTGCAGTACAAACAGGGCTGATGAGTCCCATGGTCCATACTCACTGCCATAACTCATTTGCTGTCAAGTGTGTCGCTTATTCCAATTTGATATTTTTCAGGATACCCACTTAGTGGATCAAATACTCTGTAAGCCTTTGGATAGTGGTGCCAACTGGGGCCTTATAAACAGGAAAAGAAAATTTATTAGCTGGAATATTTGTTAATTCTAATCAAGATGAATGGTCCATCTTTCCAGAGCCTTCTTTATTGCTTTGGTAAATGGAATGTCCTCTGAGCCCTATCATGGAAAATAGTCATCTGGTTGTTTTCCAGTCTTACTTAACAAATCCACTCAATCATGTCCTTTTCTATGAGATATGTGATTCTTTTGTTCACTGTCCGCAATAGAAGTTCTGGCAATTACTTCTCATTTAGTGTGGGCATCACTTTCTCCAAGTGTCTACAAGTCATCCTAGTAGTGTATCTTGGGGTCCATGCCAGGGTATTAAATCCTGTATCCCAGGAGAATGCTCCCATATCAATCAACACCCCCTCAGCCAACATCATGTTCCTCTTGATTCCATGCCCTCAGAATCTAATCTTGTATATCATGCTCTCTCAGCTCTGCTGGTACCTGTAGACTAGATCCTGCAGCTCCTTTAGGGTATCATCCCTTTCTACTTTTAGCCACTAAGAATTCAATCTTTTTTTTTTAGAGCTTTGCTACTTTTATACTTAAGTGAGGATCCTGATCTTAAGTTTGTCTGCCCTCTAGCTATAGAAGATGAGAGTCTCATTGTACTCTGACAAGGAAGCCCTCTGACTGATTTAATTGCTGATGAATCACTCTCAGGCTTTCCTTGTCTTCTCCAGATTTTTTGCCCCCAGCAACAGCCATCTGATTCCATTGCCCTTAAAATTACTAACTTCCTCATGCTTCTCAAATATTGGTTTCATGGCCCCAGAAAGTGTTAACAATCGCACTGATACGGTGTGCAAGGATTTAATCTGTGCTCCCCCAACCACCTGTGATGGGTCCTTATTTCCAGCCAGCTGGTAGGTGACCCAGCTTTGGTGTCTGCTTTCTTGTACCATGGGAGGATCTCTGGAACTGGGATGGCCCTGAAGAGCTGTCCCCAAACTGGAGACAGTGACCAGTCATTGGATGTGGGCAGCCCCTGGGAAGGGAAAATAACCATGGATAAAGTGGCTGTCTTCATCCAGAGAATAATCACATGGTCAAGGGTTAGCTGGGAGCTCTCAGCCCTCAACCCTCTAGCAGCTAGAGAAATTAGTGTTTCAGGCCAGAAGGGAGGGGCTGGATCTGCACAGCACACCACAGTGTCCACTACAATTTTAAAATTGTATTTCATTTTAATACAATTGTATTTTAACAGAAAAAGAAAGAGAATCATTTAAAAAAAACTGCTCAGAAGGAAATGGTTAACACCTTTTGTGTTCTCCTGTCCAGAGACTTAGTAGTTTGTCCTGGGGAAGTTTCCCCACCTGAAGAATGACCTAGACCTCCCACAAAACAAATAAAAATCTGGGAGTGGTTGGTTAGTGAAACTGCTGATAAGGGGTCAATTAGCCTCTTACCTCCCCGCAACCTACCCAACCCAGACCAAAAATAGGTGTGTGGGTGTGGACTCCAGGCTGCCCATCGCAGAACAAGCAGGAGAGTTGTGTAACCTGAACACATAAATCAGGGCCCACACGTTTCTGTTTTGAGGACTGTTGCCATGTGGCACTCACGCCAATAAGAAATATAAATCTGCCTCCTAAAACCTTGAAAAATAATTTATGTCTTTACTGAAGCCTGGTGAAAAGGAAGTTTTATCACACTTAATAAAAATTTTATACTTCCTAAGTCCTAGCCAGAGCATTCAGGCAAGACAAAGAAATAAAAGGAATCCAAATCAGAAAAGAAGAGGTCAAACTATTCCTGTTTGCTGATGATGTGATCTTATATCTAGAAACCCTAAATGGTCCTCCAAAAAGACTCCTGGAATTGATAAATGAATTCACTAAAGTCTCAGGTTACAAAATTAATGTACACAAATCAGTAGCATTTCTATACAGTAATAACAGCCAAGCTGAGAATCAAATCAAGAACTCAATACCATTTACCATAGCTGCAATAAAATAAAATACCTAGAAATATACTTAACCAAGGAGGTAAAAGATCTCTACAAGGAGAACTACAAAACACAGATGAAAGAAATCATAGATGATACAAACAAATGGAAAAACATCCCATGCTCATGGATTGAGGAATTGATATTGTTAAAATGTCCTTACTGCCCAAAGTGATTTACAGATTCAATGTAATTCTCATCAAAATACCAATGTCATTTTTCACAGAATTAGGAAAAAAAATTCTAAATTTCATATGGAATCAAAAAATGGCCCAAATAGCTAAAGCAATCTTAAGCAAAAAGAACAAATCTGGAGGTATCACATTTCCTGACTTCAAATTATAATACAAGGCCATAGTAACCTAAACAGCATGGTATAAAAGTAGACACATAGATCAATGGAACAGAATAGAGAACCCAAAAATAAAACCATATACCTACAACCACCTGATCTTTGACAAAGCAGACAAAAATATACACTAGGGAAAGGATGCTCTATTCAATAAATGGTGCCAGGAAAATTGGAGAGCCACATGGAGAAGAATGAAACTGGATCCCTATCTCTCATATACACAGTAATTAACTCAAGATGGATTTAAAGACTTAAATGTAAGACCTGACACCAAAAAAATTCTAGAAGAAAACTTAGGAAAAACTTCTGGACACTGGCGTAGGCAAAGAATTTATGATTAAGATCCCAAAAACAATTATAACAAAACCAAAAATAAATAAATGGAACTTAATTAAACTAAAAAGTTTCTGTACATCAAAAAAAATAACCAACAGAGTAAATAGACAACCTACAGAATGGGAGAAAATATTTGCAATCTATACATCTGACAATGGACTAATATCCAGAATCTACAAGGAACTCAAACAAATCAGCAAGAAAAAAATAAATAACCCTATTAAAAAGTGAGCAAAAGACGTGAACAGATATTTTTCAAAAGAGGATATACAAATGGCAACAAATATATGAAAAAATGCTCAACATCACTAATCATCAGGGAAATGTAAATTAAAACACAATGAGATACTACATTACCCCTGACAGAAATTAAAAAGTCAAAAAATAGACATTGGCACAGATGAGGTGAAAAGGGAATGCTTATATATTGTTGGTGGGAATGTAAATTAGTACAACCTCTATGGAAAACAGTACGGAGATTCCTCAAGGAACTAAAAGTATACCTACCATTTTATCCAACAATCCCACTACTGGGTATCTACCCAAAGGAAAAGAAGTCATTTTATCAAAAAGACACCTGCACTCATATGTTTATCATGGCACAATTCACAAGTGCAAAGATATGGAATCAATCTAAGTGTTCATCAACTGATGAGTACATAAAGAAAATGTGATACACATCATGGAATAGCACTCAGCCATAAAAAAGAATGAAATAATGTCTTTCGCAGCAATTTGGATGGAACTGGAAACCATAATCCTAAGTGAAACTGCTGATAAGGGGTCAATTAGCCTCTTACCTCCCCCCAACCTACCCAATCCAGAAGTATCTCAGGAACAGAAAAACAAACACTGCACGTTCTCACTTCTAAGTGGGAGTTAAGTGGTGGGTATACCTGGTCACGCAGAGTGGTATAATGGTCTTTGGAGACTCAGAAG
>RJWJ010042860.1:0-12850 GCA_004363605.1 Indri indri | reverse complement strand
GAGTCCCACTCTGTTGCCCAGGCTGGAGTGCCATGGCGTCAGCCTAGCTCACAGCAACCTCCAACTCCTGGGCTCAAACCATCCTCCTGCCTCAGCCTCCCGAGTAGCTGGTACTACAGGCATGCGCCACCGTGGCCAGCTAATTTTTTCTATTTTTTAAAATTGTTTGGCCAATTTCTTTCTATTTTTAGTAGAGACCAGGTCTCGCTCTTGCTCAGGCTGGTCTCGAACTCCTGACCTTGAGCGATCCTCCCGCCTCAGCCTCTCAGAGTGCTAGGATTACAGGCGTGAGCCACCGTGCCCGGCCCCCTACACTGCTTCTGTCAGCAACAATCCTGAGTTCTTATCGTCACTATTGTTTGTTTGTGTATAACGGCTTAATTTAGATATAATTCACATCATATGATTCATCTTTTTAAAATGTACAATTCAAGGTTTTTAGTGTTTAGAGTTGTACAACTGTCATGACTATTTAATTTTAGAATATTTTCACTATCCCCCAAAGAAACACTATACAATTGTGTATTTTATAAAATAGTATGGGAAATATCTTAGAAAATGGGGATTAAAATTACATGTGGCTATCAGGTAATCTATAGAACAAATACTCTTTAAAACCAAGTAGTAGAATTTGTTTGTTTGTTTATTTTTAGTAAAACCTAGAATGGAAAGCTCAGGTGCGCATGCTGTGCCCCAGCAATTCTATTAATATCTCTGGTTATATGTGAAGTAGCAATGCAAGGCTGTGTGAACCAGCAGATAGTGTATAAGAAAATTCACAGCAGCATTATTTATAATAACCTTGGACTGAAAACAATCAAGTGCCCATAAGTAATAGAATGGGTAAATAAATCGTGGTATATTTACAAAGTTGAATGCAGCATAGTGACAACATTTAAAAGAAGAAAAACTACAGTGATCTGCAACAGCATGTACACATTTCACAAAAGTATTGTACCAAAGAATAGAAAATTATATACTATATTATTCTTTTGATATGAAGTCCCAAAACAGGTATAAAGAAACTACAGTGTATTTCCTTCTATGTATGTATATACTAGAGTAAAAGTATAAAGAAAACCAAGGAAGTGATTACTATAAACTTCTGGAGGTTATCTTCGGGGAGGAGTGAGGTGGTTGTGTCTGGGCTGCTTCTGGGCTGCTGGTAGGGTTCTATTTCTTCATCTGAATAGTGGTTATATAGTATGTACATTATGCTGTTTTATTAAGCTATATTTTTATATTTTATGTCCTTCTTAGTGCATATATTGAAAACATTTTAAAAAGCAAATACAGGTAACAATAAAGATGGCATGGGGATTTTAGCTGGTTATGGGTAAATGGATGGAACCCTTAACCTGATTGTAGCTACCTGGATGTTAGGTAAAGTGAGAAGGTTGTATTGAGGAGTCTCATGGGGCTAGGCTCACAAAGCCAAAGCTATAAGGAAGGGCAAATAGTATTTCAAGCAAGTGGATTTCAAGCTGTGCTCCTTGAAGCCTGAGGAGTTCTATGGAGATGCCCAAGAATTGGCTTAACCAGAAAAGGAATGGGTGAAGCTTCCAGATTTCTATTCTTGTTTCAAAAGCAGCCCCGATTTATACCTGTTTTATAGTTTTTGATATACAATTTCCATTGAAGAAAGAGTTCTAGTCCTGAAACACACTGCTATAGTGTTTTGGCAAAATTTTAAATGTACGTACTCTTTTGAAGAATTCTATTTTGAAGAAACTATGATACAGAAATATGGTAAAATGTACGAAGATATATGTACAAGGATGCTCTTCATGACATTTTTGGTAATAGTTAAAAAAAGAGAGAAACAATCAAGGTGTTAATTAATTAAATATATCATTGTATGTCTGTATATTGGGGACTGGTAAGCCATTAAAACAGAATGCAACACATCCAGAATAGTGCTTCTTAACCTTCTAAGAGCCAGTGACTCTTAAAACAAATATTTGGTAATGCCTCCTTTACTATTATAAAATGAAATTTGTGGATAACATAATCTTCTTTTGCAATTTTTAAAAACCAATATAATGTTTTAACTAAAATACAAAATAGAAATTAAAGAAAAGCAATTTATATATTAATATTAATACCTGGTGATGGTTAATTTTTTGTATCAACTTGACTAGGCCACTGCATGCTGAGGTATTTGGTCAGACATCATCCTGGGTGTGTCTGTGAGGATGCTCTGGATGATATTAACATTTGACTCAGTAGACCCAGTAAAACAGACTGCCCTCCCTAATGTGAGTAGGATTCGGCCAATCAATTGAAGGCCTGGATAGAACAAAAATGCTGACCCTTCTCCTAAGAAGGAATTCACCTTACCCGACTTTCTTCAAACTGAGACATGGGTTTTTTCCTGCCTTTGGACTCCATCTGATACATTGGTTCTTCCTGGATCTTGAGACTGCCAGTCTTTAGACTGGAACCACACAATCAGCTCTCCTGCTTTTTGGGGCCTTCAGACTCATTGTGGAACATGATCAGCTCTCCTGAGTCTCCCGCTTGCCAACTCATCCTAAAGACCTTAGGACTTGTCAGCCTCCACAACTGCATGATCCAATTTTTTACAATCAATCTCTTTATACACATGTAATATCTGTGTGTGTATAGCTACAGTTGGCTTACAGATACATTTCACATGGCCTTTCCTCTGTGTTTCTGTGCCTTCTTTTCCTTCTCTTATAAGGGCTCTCACATTGGATTTAGGGCCCTCCTCAATCCAGGATGATCTTGTCTCAAGATCCTTACCTTAATCACATCTGCAAAGACCCTTATTCCAAATAAGGTCACCGTCTGAGGTTCTGGGTAGAAGTGAATACTGTGGGGATGCTATTCAACTCACTACATGTACATGTACCTGTAAGGGGCTATGTAAAGGCATAACAGGGTTGGGAAGAATACACAGTCAACTGTCATATGGTTACAACCAGGAAACGTTTTTTGACTACACAAGGGGAAATGAAGGGACTTACACTTATAATTCTCTGCACTTCTGAATTTAATTTTTAAAATTTAAAAGCGTTAGAAAACAAATGTTATTAGTTTATTAATAGTTTAAGAAATCTCTCTCCTTTGACATAAGCAAAGGGTAAATGAATTGTAAGCTGACATAGTACAGTGAGAGTCTTTTTTCTCACCTAAGGCCTGCTAGGAGAACTACATAATTAGAATTAAGCTGGGGTGCAGAACTATTTTTTTGCATTTTATACTTTGTGTACTGACTTACTGAGGAGAACACATTGTCCCACCTATAGGGAAGAAAACAAAACTCTTGACTTTTAAAAGGACATCTGTAATCGAATCAAGGGCCAGCTGACATTGTCAACTGAAGACCATCCTGTCTTCCTCCTGTGATCAGAGCTGCCATCCTGGAACATTCTAGCAGAGAACATTTGTGAAAATGGTCATCTTCTTAGAAAATTGTAGGTATGGAAAAAAGACTTTGCACTAATCAACTAGTTTAAATGCAGGATGGGCTGGTTGAAAATTGGGGTAGTTGTATGGCATCATTTGAAATGGAGGAAATTTCTGTTGGAAAGGGAACAATGCGGTGCTGAGGCCATCACTCTGAGTTTTAGAATGAATAGATTTTTCTTCCATGGTTCATTTTCTGCTTATCTGTGTACTGCAGCACACACCTCCCCTATCAAAAGTGACTTCAAAACAAACACATGCAAAGACAATTTCAGAATCAAAGTTACAGATACAAGGTGATGCTAAAAGGCTGAAGAATCTTGATTTGCTTTCAATTCTCCATGCTTTAGTGCATGAATAAAGTTGGGTTATTTTAAAATTATTTCCATTTCCAAAGAGTGGGTTTTTTAAAAATATTTAAGCTACAGAGTTCAAAGTGCATATACCATTTTAATTCTACTAAAATAAAACATACCCATGTGAACTTGAAAAGATCTAGACTTTTATTTTTGATGTTGATTATTTACTGAGAAGTCAAATAGTGATCTCTTTAATCAAAGGGCATTGGCTTCAAATTGCTTCCATCCATTGTCCTTACCATGAAAGACTGATTGTGCTTTGAACTAGGCTCTTATTTTTTTTTTTTATTATGGGGGAGATAAAGAAAAATTCTAATAAAAGAGCCTACACATCAAAGAATTTGCTCCCCTAAAACATTTCCCATTTATACATGTTGGCTACATGCCTACATCTGTTCATAAATTGATATGCAGTCTTTTCTACATTTGCTATTACTAAATGTCACCTACCCTTCAAAGAAAATACCAATAAATTGGAAAATGACCTTGAGATAAGGAATTGCATAGAAAAGGCTATGATTTATGGCTATTTGTTTCCTTGTGTCTTTGAATTAGGTCAGAATCATAACCTTCTGTTTAATCTGAGATTGAGTTTCCAATAATTTGTTAACAAATACACATATAGTAAGTAGCCAAAACTAAGATATGAGAAAGGACTAGAAATCCAGCTTTACTACAATATTTAACATAAAAAACTTAATTAATCTTATTTCGGTTATGCCAAATTAGGTTCCAGATCCTCATCTTTGATAGCAGTTAAGATAAATGACAGAAAAATTGTCCACAAACTAAACATAAGAATGCAAAAGAATGGTATATTGATTTTTTTCCTTCCTGACAACCCAGAAGAAGGGAAATTTTGAGAATCAAGATTAAGGTAAGAAATGGATGGGAGAAATCTCTCACGGGGAGAGGGGAGGGTGGCAGAAAACCTAGTTAGAGGTTGCTTGTGGCAGAGAAAGGCCAGTAGACTTTAGGCATGATGACATCTAAAATTTAAACCTAGGTTCTTCATTTATTTCTCTAGGAACTTCCCCCATTTGTACCAAATCTTTACTATGTCTGAGAGCTATCACAGCACTGTGATAGTGCTACTTTTAGAAATAAAATCAAGGTCTTTCTTCAAATTTGGGGCATTGTCATAGTCTATTCCAGCTACTACAACAAAATACCAGAAACTGAGTAGCTTATAAATAAGAGAAATTTATTTCTCATAGTTCTGAAGGTTGAGAAATCCAAGATTAAATTGCCAGCAAACTGGATGTCTGGTAAGGGCCAACTCTGTTCTTTAAGGAATGGTGCCTTCTTGCTGCGTCCTCACATGGCGGAAGTGGCAAGGCAGCTTTCTGGGCTGCATTTATAAGGGCATTAATCCCATTCATGAGGGTTCTGCCCTCATAACCTAATAACTTCCCAAAGGCCTCACCTTCTCATACCATCACAATGGTGATTAGGTTTCAACATATGAATTTTAGGGGGACACAAACATTTAGATCATATTAGACTAGACCATATTAAACTAGTAGAAGTGGTGGTACAATCCCTGGAAGACATACAGTACTATAACAGGAATAGAGACTTAAAACAAAAGAAGAGATTTGAATGCAAACACTCTAGCCTGGGGATCCTCAGAAACACTGGGAAAGACACCTGTGGTGGTGATAAAATTAGGCTTGCAACATCATTCAGCAGAAACTGCTGTGGGTCACAGTTGACTGACAGCTCCTAGATTCCTCCTCTTGGGGCCACAGTGGTGCTCACACCCAGATCATGCTTCCCTGGGCTGCTCTCAGCCAGTGACTGAGCACAGTATAGGTACTCAAGCTGGGTCATGCCCACCTGACATGGGGCTCTTCTAACAGCAACTTTTTCTTGAGGGCTCCCCATCAGCCTAGCCAAGACTTTCTCTGAACTTCACTGAAGTCGGAGGCCCTTTCTTACCAGTCTTTCTTATGATCTCTCTTTTCCCAAGTGCCAGAGATGCACTACAGTCTGGAAGGTCTTCCTAACTACTCCTCCCTTCCAATTTATCCTTCTCCCCAAATCTATTGCATTTAAACTACATCTTAATGTATGTTTCTTGGGGGACCTGAACTGACACAGGTGGTACCAAGAGTGGGATCTGAGAAAGGTGACAGTAAGATGGAGTTTGGGACTGTCTTACTTACTGTCTAGCTGTCACAAAGGACTATTTCCTGAGTGGAATGTGGAAGTCATAATATAGTCTCTGGCACAAGGTGAGAGTCTAATTGCTGAAGATTTTCTCAATGATGACATTGAAAAATCTCCCAGCAGAAAGAAATGGTCTTGACAGTGCAATTATTCTGGCATGTGAAAGATATTGGGGAGTAATGCCTCCAAGGAGTAGAGTTCCCTTATTATTAATAAGCTGTATTGACATCCTATGATGGAATGAGAAACAGAGAGTGGTTAAAAAATAATCAAAGGCTAAGTATTATAGCCAGGGGGCCTTTCTGACAGCTTAAGACAAATCCTTTATTTTCTGAAATGAAAGAGTAAAAATATTAATAGCTGAGCAACAAACTAAAGATACGATAGAGTCACAGAGCTCCAGAAATGTTTAAATCCTTTGCTAAGGTAGGATTCTGGTTGGGAAAACGTGGAACCTTGAAAAGCAGGATTGGAATGTTTGGGTGGATGCCTTTGAGGAAATCAGCTCTGCAAAATCCCCTGGGCTTGTAGAGGTGGCCCACCCTTCCCTAGTAGGTAGATCTCACTCATCCTTCCAAAAGTTACTGCAGAGACCTATTTCTTGCAAGGCAACAGATATCCCCCTCAGGAGTTGCTCCCACTTCCTCTCTTGACTGCGAGAATGATAACGTAGGGTTAAATCTCTGCATGACCTGGTTAGGGATGTGCTAAGCCTGATAAGGCAATATATTAGTCAGGGTCCTCCAGGGAGGCAGAAACAATAGGAGATGGATGGATGCATGGATGGATGGATGGATAGATAGATAGACAGACAGATAGATGGGGATTTACATGATTATCGAGGCTAAGAAGTACCATATGACAGGCCATCTGCAAGTTAGAGACCCAGGGATGCCAGTAGTGTGACTCAGTCCAATTCCAAAAGCTTCAGAACCGGGAAGCCAATGATAAAACTCTTGAGTCCAAGGCTGAAACTCTTAAAACTCAGGGGTCCATTGGTACAAGTCCTAGAGTCCAAAGGCCAGAGAACTTGGAGTTACAGTGTCAAAGAACAGGAGAAAAAGAGTTTCTCAGATCCAGGAGAAAGAGCAATTTCACCTTCCCTCTGCCTTTTTGTTCTATCTGGGGCGCAGATGATTGGATGGTGCCCACCCACACTGAGGGCAGATCTTCCCCACTCAGTCCACCTACTCACATGCCAATCTTCTCTGGAAACACCCTCATGGACATGCTCAAAAATAATACTTTACCAGCTATCTAGGTATCACTTAACACAGTCAAATTGACACCTAAAAGCAACCATTACTGGGAGGGAAGGAATTATACCCTGAAAGAGTTATAACAATTAGTTAGCATGTATCCTTCAAAATGAGAGGATTATCCCTGGATTTGGATTTTGAGGGCACTTTATTAAGAGGATTGGCACGAAAGAATAATTTTGTCAAGAATTCCTTGACTTTGGGGCTCTATCTCAGGATCCATGATTTAATACCCTGCTAAGGCCATAGGGGATCAGGAAAACTCACTGTTACGGGGACTCTTAGAAGGCTAGAGAAAGTGATGGCTGATGCCAAGTGAGGTGGAAAAGCCTGAGTTACCTTGGTAAGCAATAAAGGTGAGGAAAACAGAATAAAGAGGATGATGGAAGACCAGAGCTTGATCTGCTCAATGCTGGACTCCTCTAACAGGTAACGTTTGCCTAGAGATTTCTCAATGGCCTAGCCAAGACCCTCTTAGAACTACAGTGAAGTTTAGGGTCTTTCTATCCAATCCTCCCTCTCTCTGTCATTTCAAAGGTCTCAGTCCTAAGCTGTGCCCCGAAGGATCTCTACGTATTTCTGATCCCTTCTCCCTTCATCCTTCACAAGCGTATTACTCAATGAATCTCTTGCATGTCTAGTCCTATCTTGGTCTGCTTCTCAGAGGATGTGAGTTGCCAAAGCATATAACTCAGTTGCATGTTATGGGGGAATCAAATCACTATTTTGACATTTAAGAACACTAGAGGGCTAGTTGATTTAAGGATTCTCAGATTACATTTATTATGGTATCTTTCACAGCCACAACATTTTTGCATTTTTAAAGTCACAAAATTATAGGGCTAGAATAGGATAGAATGACGAAGAGGTGAAAATGCTAATCCTGCTTCTATTTGTAGCAACCTTAAAACATACTGGGTGAATAAAAAGGTTGTAGAGATACCACCATCTATTCTATCCTTTTCCTGCATTTCCAACTCCCTTCACATACAATACCTTACACATTATAAATGTTGGTATAACTTATAAACAACATGTACTCGGATCTTGCTTTTTATTCAGTCTATCTCTGCATTTTGAATGGAGTGTTTAGAGTATTTGCATTTAATGTAATTATTAATATCTTTGAATTTAAATTTGCCATTTTGCTATTTGTTCCTTATGATCTCCTCGTTTTCTGTCTTCTGTTCCTCCTTGACTTTTGTGTTAAATAACTTCTTTAATTTATTATTTTAATGTCTTTGTTGACTTTTTAAATTATATTTTAGAGGATTTTTAGTAGTTAGTCTTGTAGTTAAAATATGCTTCTTACCTTACCACGTGTACTTTAGATTAATGCTAATTTAATTATAAGAAAATATAGAAACTATGCTTCAATATCACCCTCTTCACTACCCCACTTTTGTGATATCATTATCTGTATTACAATTATATCTATACATGTAATAAACCCAAAGTGCAATGTTAAAATGATTGCTTTTTGCGATCTTATGTATTTTTAGTAAATTACAAGATAAAATGAGAAAAAATGTATGTTTATTAATTCTTTTCTATTAACCAATGTTTTGCCATTTCTGGTGTTCTTCATTTATTTCTGTGGACTTGAGTCACTCTCTGGAGTCATTTTCTTTTAGTATGAATTATTTCCTTTAATGTTTCTTGTAATTCCTTATAAGACATTGGTTGTTAGCAGCAATTCTCTCAGTCTTTGTCTTGAAATGCCTTTATTTCACATTCATTCCTAAAGTATAGATTTGCTGGATATAGAATTCTTGGTTAACAAGGCTTTTTTCCCTCTTTCAACACTTTGAATGTTATCCCACTGCTCTCTGGCCCCCAGTGTTTCAAAAGAGAGGTCAGTTGCTATTCTTACTGTGGTTGTCTTATACATAAGTCTTTTTTCTCTTACTGTTTTCAAAATTTTATCTCTCTCTTTGGCATTCAATAGTGTGACTATGATATGGCTAGGTGTAGGTCTACTTATGTCTTATCTTGTTTGGACTTCACTGAGCTTCTTGGGTATGTAAACTAATATTTTCATCCACCTTGGGAAATGTTAAACCTTTATTTTCTTAAATTTTTTCTGTTTGTTTCTATCCTTTCTTGGACTCTCATTACACATATGTTGATATACTAGGTGTTGACCCATATGTGTTAAGCTCTATTCTTTTTTATTCAATAATTTTTTATCTCTTTTCTTCAGATTGGATAGTTTTTATTAATCTATCTTCAAGCTCACTGATTACTTCTTCTGCCACATCAAATCTTTTGTTGAGGTCTTATGGTAAATTTTTCAATTTGGTTATTGTACCTTTAAACACCAAAATTTCCATTTAAAAAATAATTTCTATCTCATTATTGAGAATCTTCATTTGTTTATCCATTATTATTGTACTTTAAACATGGTTTCCTTTATTTTTTTAGGTACTTCTTTTTCTCTCTTGACTTAGTCTTCTGTTTTTCTTTTCTTACTTTTCATTATTTAAAATAATCTAAGGCTCAAGGTTAGTGAAAGAAGTCAAGATAGTTAACCAAATATGGTTAAAGGACAATTTGCCCAGGGTGCTGAGCATAGGAGTAAAGATTTATGAAAAGACATGCCAATTTAAAAATGGCCATTTAGTATTTTGAAGCTTGGTATGTTTGGCATTATACTTTTTTCTTGTTTTTAATTACTTAACAATATCATGTTTTACATTTGGTATTGTATCATTTCTTGCTTATGACTACTTAATAACATCACATTTTACATTAATACATTTACTTTTTAAACAATGCAGTCAATGAAATAAATAAGAGTTGGTGCATTATTAGATGGTAGCTGCTCTTTCAGAATCATTGCATTCCATTCTATGAATTGTCATGTATAATTATAAAGAAACCTTACTTTAGTTAAGAAATATTTTTATAATTACTAGCAATTACATAGTATTGTGGAGATAATTCATCATATTCCTTGTAAAACCGGGTTACTATTTCTACTTTTGATTAGGTATTCGTCATTTGCCCTAAATGTACATACAAAAGGAAGCAAAATATTGAAGTTAATCTAAAACATCTGAATACGCTTAAATAGATTTAATTTATGGACTTTAAAAATTGGCATTCTCTGATTTCATGTCCAAGGAGTGTTTTTGTCACTTAAGAAACAAGAAGTCTTATTCAACATTTTTATAAGAAGTTTTTTTATGAAAGAAAAATTGTTCTTAATTATTTGGTAAAATTTTTCAAAGTATTCAGATATCATGCTTTACTAATCAAGAAACATACAGTGAAGGTTAATATAACAGGGATTTCATTATTGGCATCAAGAAAAAATCTGATGCTATATGTGAATTAACCTTCTACTCTTAAGGAAATTTTAGCAAAGACTCAAGGAGAACAAGGAGAGACTACCTGGATAATCTTGCCTCTAGCAATCTTGGGCAAAAGGCCAATGATCTTGCATTTTCATCAGATACTTCAAGATCAACTGATTCACAATGGGTGGCTGAATTGATAATTTGTTTTATCTTAGTGGTTCATTTAATTGTACTCATTAGAGCTTAGTGAAAGGCTGTTCTAAAAACTTGGCAATTAGTCCTGGGAAATTGCATAAACAAAAATTATTTATCCCAGCATGAAATTTAATAAATACCACATTATGGAACCAAGAGTTTCTAATTAAAAAGGAAGTTGCATGTCTTTACCTGCACACGAAGTTATCTGAGAACAACTGGAACTGTATCTGTATGAACTCAGAAGCACATACAGCATCACAAGTAGATTGCTTCTTCCAAGTGAATATGAATGCTCACGAATTGAGATCATGTTCCTCACCTTACAATGGTATTTCTGAAATCTCTATTTTAATAGGTGTCACTCACAAAAAGCGTTTTGTAGTGAAATACATCACAATATCCTGAGTTAAACAGAATAAAGTAGTTGGCTTTTTTCCCAACTACTTCTCAGATCCAACTACTTTCTTTCCAACTGCTTCTCAGTGGGACTTCTTAGATCCATGAATATGCCAAAATGTACACTGGACTGCCTAAGAAAGGTGCATAGTGTATATTTTATAAACTTATTTGACCATGAAACACCCTTTCCTCTAAATGCCCATTAAAATGATGAGAAATCATTCCTTAAAAAAATAAGTTTGGAAGACTTTTATAACATGACTTCCTAAATTAACTGCTTATGATCACTTATATTCTATTTTCTTATTCTTTTTGCAGCATCTTAAAAAATAAGTTTGAACTTACAGTAAAGTTGTAATATTAGTACAAAGAACTCCTGTTTATGCTATACCCAGATTTCTCAATTGTTAACATTTTGCCACATTACTTTTTCATTCTCTCTCTTTTCCTCTCTCTCCCTCTCTCTCTCTCTCATCTTTTCCTCATGAACTATTAGAATGTAGTATCTTTTTACCCCAGTGCCCAGCACGGTGCCTGAAACATGATAAGGATTTATTAAACAATTCATAATTAGTGAATAACATCTTTCAGAATTTTATCTAAGCAAAGTTCAATTCACAAGGCCATCCTGGAGCAATATTTAAGTGTCAAGTTTTTCTCTGCTATGAAAGGCCAGAAAATCAATTTTAAAAGGGAGAAATACCATCTTACTGATGCTTAACAAATTTGGCTTTTGAAAGTTTCCAAACCATGAATCAGAACAAACACGTGATTATATATTTTTTTCTGAATTATGGATATACTTATGTGGTGAACCAAAAGCAGATGCCTCGCCCCCTGTTCCAGTCAGGAAGGTGTGTTTAGCCCTGTGGTTTCAAGCTAGCTGGTACACTCACTTAATGATTGAATTAAACCCTACCTAACTCTCTGAAAGAGTTACTGAATTTTGTCAGATATGTTCTGTGATTATTTTCTCTGTGTATAATTCTGCTTTCTCATTTTCTACTTTGTGTTTTTCCATCCAGAATAAATTTTATACTAGTATCAGTATATATGAAGCTGAGAGTGACTTATCAGCCCCAGAAAAACAACCACAACGATAAAAAACCAGTGTAAGTTGATCACATTCAGCCAGTTATGACTTAAAATAAATCTATCTCTAATCAGCTTAGAGAATAAGAACTATGTTAAGTGTGCAAAGTAGAGGTTAGCAGACTCTTATAAAATGTGACTTATTTGATTTTAAGAAGTCTACATCCTTGCATTTACACAAGGTACATAGAATGGTCAAATTCATGGAGACAAATAGTAGAAAGGGGCTGGAGGAAGGCAGAAATGGGATGTTATCACTTAATGGGCACAGAGTTTCTGTTTGGGAAGATGAAAATTTCTGGAGGTAGATGGTGGTGATGGTTGCAAAACAATGTAAATGTATCTAATGCCACTGAATGGTATACTTAAAATGGTTAAAATGGTAAATTTTATGTTATATATATTTACCACAATTTTTAAAAAAAGAATGCTGAATGCTATCAAAAATACCTATTTGCCTATAGATATGTAAGTATCCTTATGGTTACATTATTTTGCCTATGCAAAATCAGATTTTACATGTAATATTTTATTTTTCCATATGCTATATTTGCTTGGTAACCTTTCCATTTCCAAAAGAGAATTTGATGGGAAGGGTGGGAGGTGAGCTTCACTCGGACCTTTCAAGAGTCCGATA
>RJWJ010042858.1:0-12857 GCA_004363605.1 Indri indri | reverse complement strand
GAACTGTAAGAAAATAAGTTTCTGTTGTTGAAGCCACCCAATCTGTGGTATTTTGTTACAGCACCTCCAGCAATGTAATATATAGAGTTTCAATGGGTTAAAATCCATGTGCATAAAATGAAAATGAAACGCCTTTAGATTGGTTTGCAAAAACAACTGATTGACATCAGAGAATATGAATTTCCATAAAAACATATATTTAATTACTAAATCAGATTGGAAAAATAAGAATCTCAATTTAGTGAGTGCAGTCAAGCCTACTTTATTTCATTTGGAAATATCTATCTTTGCATGGTGACTTTTTCAACCTAGATGGCCATTTAAACCAAAATCAAAATAAACTGAACCAAAAGCAGACTTCAAATAGCCCTGTATCAGAAAGGGTTAAAAAAAAATTTTCAAAACTAATTAAGCATAGTCAATAATGTTGCTTTCACTTTAGTGAATTTTTTAAAAATACTATTTATCTGTATTATGTCCTTTTAAAATGTATGCCCAGTACATTTTATAATGTATATAATATATTATAGAAATACATATATTAGAGCTCATGAATATTCATATGTTAACGGTACATACTCAAACATTTTTTACTTATAAATGTGTGAGATTGAATCCAATTGTATAGACCAGAACCACTCGAAGTGGATCCGCTATAAGGTAAATGTCTGCTCCAGAATGTATATCAAAGCACAGCTTCTTTCATGGAGAGAGTCTTGTCATGAAAGTAAAGTCAGCCAAACTAAACAGTGTGCTTAGTGACGTAGTTGGCTGACTTCCAGCATAAGCTGCTTACCTTGTCAAGGACCGGTAAGAAACCAATGGCCAGTGGCTACCACCCTTTCAGTAGCAGTAGTCTAGATCACAAGAGTCTCCAAATCTCTAGCCTTTAGTCCTGGTCCCTCTTAAATCCACCCTCCCTAGACCTCCTTGGGTTCAAATGCAAATAGGATCTTAAACCCAATACTGATCTCCCATTCTCCTCAGGATGCAGGCCTTGGTGTGGCCTGTGAGGCCCTGCCACAGTCAGCAGCTTTTGTCTCTCAAGGCCACTTTACACCCCTGAACGATGGTCTATCCATATTGAACCTCTTAGCTCCCCTAACTCCCCAGCCTACCTACACGGCTATACTAAACTCTTGCTCTTCCCACTGCCTAGAAAACCCTTCTGCAGTCTTATCTCTCTGATGGGCACCTGCTGACATTTTGGTATTCAAGTACAGATGTCCTCTCTGAAGTCATTCTTGGCTGTCCTTCTCCATGGGGAAAAATGATCACTTCTTTCTCTGTACACCACCACACCCTATATATGTACCTCGTGCACCAGTAACATACCTTTATCTATCTCTCCAGGAGATCCTAGGGGCTATATCTGCTTTATTTCCACAGTTCTAGTTCATGTTATAATGCCTGGAACATAGTATGAGCTTAATAAATATTTGTGAAATTAATATAGCACACAGTAATTAATTAAATCACTCTTCTGTAAACACTATAACATTTAAATAGCAGTCACATTTTAAAGATATTTTAGCATGTGTCCTTAAGGGGATGAGTCCATTTCTACTTATTTGGAAACAGCAAATTAAAGTACCTGTTTATTTGTGCTGCTTAAAAGTTGTTTTTGATATTTATGGCAAGATTTTCTACAATTCTCTCCAGCCAAGTCAAGAGCAGATGTGCAACCACTTGAAAATGCCTTCGCTGGCTCTTGGTGGCATTCCAGGTTGTGGAAAGTGAACTAGATGAAGAGTTATACCTGGAGTCTACTCCTGGCTCTGTCACTAACTATAAGAACTAAGTCTCAGTTTTCTCATCTGTCAAAATAGGATAAGTGAAAGTAATGAAGTTTAAATAAGATAATAAATCTAAAGGATACAAGGATATCCTCGATGAATGTTAAACATTATTTTGATCGTTTTCACTTCTTCCTGATCCTTGACACTCCATCTTCTGATCTCCTCTAACCTCTCTGATCACTCCTTCCCAATTTCTCCCCATTAGGTCACTGCACCATTTTTTAAAATGGGGTTCAGTCCTGGGTTCCAGCTCTTTCTCTTCTTTATCTTACCCTTTGGTTACATCACCTACTCTCAAATATGATAAGAATGTGAATGATTGCTAAATCTCAGGTCTCAAGTCTGAGATCTCAGCCCTTATTTAGTCATCTCACCTGCCTGGAATTTCCTTTCCTGCCCCCATTTATTCCTACCCATTCCCATCAAGCTGATAAAACTCTTCCTAACCAACTTTTGAAAATGTACAATAAACATTTACTGAGAACTTGCTAAGCTTGGGACTCTTCATTAGAAGCTATCGGTAGGGGAGGGTCACTCTTTCAAAGGCTGGTCAGGGAAAGCCTCACTGAGAAGGTGGCAATTGAGACAGTATCTGAAAGAAATGAAGAAGCAAGCCAGGTGGCAAGCTGAAGGCGGAGTATTCTAGACAAGTGCAAAGACCCCAGGTGAGAATATACCAGGCATGTCTGAGGAATCACATGGAGGTCACTTTGGCTCAAGCAGAGTGAACTAAATGGAAAAAAGTAGAAGTCGTGGTCAAAAAGATAATGGGGTAGGAGGAGCAACTTGTGGATGGCCTTAGAGGTCATTATAAGGGCTTTTGATTTTGCTCTTAGATAAAGAAGGAAGCAGCAGAGTATTTTGAGCATAGATGTGTCACACTCTGACTCATGTTTTCCCAGGAACACACTGGCTGTTGTGTTGAAAATAGGCTGTAAGGGACAAAATATGGAAGACCACCTAGGAGTACACAAAAATAATGCAGGCATGAGCTGATAGCAGCATACACCAAGGTGATAGCAGTGGAGGTGATGAGAAATGATCTGACTCTGACTATACTTTTAAGGTAAAGCCAACAGGATGTGCTGATGGATTGGATATAGGGGAGGAGAGATGAGAGGAATCAAAGACAACTGCAAGGTGTTTTGCCTGCGCAGTTAGGAGAATGGGCTTACCATTTACTGAGACAGGAAAGAGCAGTTTGAGGTACTTGTGACACTTGCCAGCAAGCAGTGATATATGTGGATGTGAAAGTCACAATAGAGGTCAAAGCTAAACATATATTTGAGACTCTTAGGAATGTAGGTGGTAATGGGGGATACAGGCATAGAGGAAATTTCTAAGAGTGAATAAGATTGAAACTTCTGATAACTCTCCCCACCAAAGTGATTTTCTCTGATCCTTCCTTAAAATGAGAGTACTTTTGGGGAAAAAAAGAACATAAATTAAAAAGCATAAGTTCTCAATGACAAAGAGAATAGGAGAGGTGACCATGTAAGTGACAAGTGTCTTCAGAGACCAAGAGAGAGCTGCATGCTAAGTACTTGCATGGGTGAAACCAATAAAAAGCAAGCTAATTCAAATAACAAAATCTAGGCAAGATTTTATCAATTAAATCTCAAGTGCTCTGCAAGTGAGTATATAAGTGACACTGAAGTTGGAAGTCCTTAAAAACTTCACCTGTTCCCCCAAGATGTCCTCTCTCATCCTTCGTCGTCAAGCAACTACTTCTTAACTACCCCAGGAGAAGACTGAAGTTTGCTTTCTGTTAAAAAGTCATCATCGGGGCTTAAGGATAATAGGTACAGTTGAGGATAGAAGTGAGGCACTGTGCTGAAAACAGGATTGTGTGAAAATTACATTCTAAAAGGTAAGGCAAACAACCCCCTTATCCATTCAACTCATAGAACACTGGCATCAGGATGTGTACCCTCCAAGCAGGAGGTTAGAGTTCTGAGGAAGCTAACAGGTCCAAGGAAAAGAAAAAACCTACAAAAATGATCTAGTTTCCCAAAGTTGCTATAGTAAAGCCCATCAGCCAATAAGCTCCCTCACAAACAAGAACAGATATCCAAGGACCACCAGACCTTTGAGAAAGCCATTGACATTAAAAACATCAATGTTTTATAGTTTTCAGTGTGCAGAACTTTCATCTCCTTGGTTTAAATTTATTCATAAGGTTTGTTTTTGTTTATGATACCATTATGAGTGGAATTGTTTTATTTCTTTTTCTGATAGTTCATTGTTAGTTTATAGAAATACAACTGGTTTTTGTATGTTGATTTTGTATCCTGCAACTTTACTGAATTCATTCATTAGTTCTAATAACTTTTTGGTGAAGTTTTTAGAGCTTTCTATATATTACATAAGGTCATGTCATCTGCAAACTGAGACAGTTTTTCTTCTTTCTTTCCAATTTGGATGCCTTTTTTTTTCTTGCCTAATTGCTCTAAGACTTCCAGCACTATCTTGAATAGAAGTAGCAACATGAAAAACAGAGATTAGAACAGAAAAAAGAACTTGGAAGGAACAGAGACAATGCAAGAAACAGAAGAAAACAATGCAAGAAACAGAACAAAACTTTAATAAAAATTATCGTAAATATTCTCAGAGAGACAATGTTTTACACGCACAAAATAATTCCTTACACAAGAACATCCAGAAAACCAAAAAGAGCTCTTGAAAATTAAAAATCTGATAGCCAAAAAAAAAAAAAGTTGTCAAAGATGAAGTAAAAAACATCTTTCAGAAAAAAGAACCAAAAAAAGAGAAAAATATGGAATAGAGGAGAGAAAAGATAAGAAAATTAGAAAATCAAACCAAGTGGTCCAGCACCCAACTGGCAAAAGTTTTAGGAAGAGAAAACAAAAACCAAAAAAGAAGATTTCCCATAAATGAAGGAAATGAGTTTTCAGAATAAAAAGACCCACAAAGAACCTACATGACAGAAAAAGAGGGAACATGAAGATACTCTATAAGGTATGAAAGCACTGGGATAAACAGAAGAGCCTAAAAGTTTCTAGTGAGAGAAATCATGTACCTGTGCAGGCTGGAGAATCAGAATGCCATCAGTCTTCCTGGCAGTGACATTGAAAGAAGACAATAGACGGAATAGGCACTTCAAATTCTGAGGGAATGTGATTTCCAAACTATCGATTAAGTATGATTGATAAAATAAAGATATTTTCTGACAGGCAAAGTCTTGAAAACCTGATATTCCATTCACCTTTTCTTGTAGCATAAACCAGGAAAGAGAAAAATGAGGATTTCAGAAACAGTGATCAACACAGGAAGAAGCAAATAGAAATCCCAGGATGACCACAAAGGGAGGTCCTAGGAGCCTGGCTAACAAGGCATATACATCAGAGCTGAAGGATGGAGAGCTCCAAGAGGAAGATCTTCTAAACATAAAAGAGGATTGGCAGATTCTCTGACAGGACTGCGTGAAAAACTGGTTTGAGAGGTGTTTTACAGAACTTTGGAGCATGTGGGAAGACTTAGCAAGAGGTCCATTTAAGCTAAGACACATAAATAAAAGAGGGACAGACATCTTATGAAGAAACAAAACATTTACATGAGAAAGGAAATGAAATCACAATATGTAAGTTGTAATAATCAAAATACTGAATATGAGTTTAACCAAATTTGCCCTAAAACTACCTTGGGAGAGAGTACAGGGCTGTCAGGAGGGGAAGTGCGTGGGTAAAGAGTGACAGAAAAGAGCTGAATCCTCTTCTTCCACAGTAGGGAGTCAGTGAATAAAATCTACAGTCAATGAATCAAGAAATATTTACAATTATGGAAGGAAATGCCAGGAGTTAAAAGTGGCTGCTTCTGGGGCATCGGACCCCAAACTGCTGGGAGAGGCTGGCCAGAGGTCTGCTGTTGTGTTGTCAAGTTTGCAGTATAATTTGCTTTTTAAAAATAGGTCCATTCATTATTTTAATAAAAATTAAAATTAAATTAATTTTTTAAAAAGCCACAAAGCATAGGAAGAGAAGAAAATGGAGTTGTCAGCATTTGAGCAGCCAGTAGGAAGAAAGTAAGAAATGAACAAGGAAGAGTCCAGTCTCATTCCTCAAATTCCAAACACCGTTGTCTTAAAATGCATTTGGTAGCTAGTCATTCATGGCCTTGTGACATCTCTGTAATTCCTGTCTCGATCTTTTGTCAAAATCTTCATTACTTTATTTCCCAAATATCTTCTTCCCATAACTAGATTTTAAGATTCCAAAGAAAATGGACTGAGTCTTACACTTCTTGTAATCTCCCCCACCTCAAAAGAGAAGACAGCAAGTACTCAATAAATATTTGATGAATTTTCACTAAATAGCACATAGCCATGGTTTGGTTGTCACTTGTTGTAAAAGCCAAACTAGGAAAATCTTAACTCCATCTAAAGAAAAGAAATGGATGTCATGTATATTTCTGCCTCATAAAGATTTTTGTGGAAGAACACAGTCATCTCTGACAGTCAATAAAAACAATCAAACTTGCCCACTTAATTTATCATCTTTTTTCAAGGTCATTTCTCAAAAAAGAATCTAATTTAAAAAACAGGTGTAACATCTAAAGTGAGAAGATCTATTCTCCAATCTTTGCTATTTAAAAAAAAAGGCTTTTTAATTTAGTTTGAGAGTTTAATAATGTTTTTTACTTAGTAAATTTTTAATCAAGATACACAATCTCATTTTCTATTTTTATATTTTCCATTTTTGCTTACCTTGTTTTCTTTTTATCTTATTTTGAAAGAGAAGCTCTTGGTATTTATAATCCCAACAGAAAGAACACACTGAAATGCAATGCCTTTCATAATAACCAGAGTTCTCTAAATTCTAAATTATCCCACTTTAATAGCATTTAGTGTACTGTTGAATAAGTACCTCCTAAGAAGAGAGAATCTCTGTGATAATATCCTTGAGTTTGTATTACTGGTATCAACAAAAATAAACTTCAAAAATAAACTTTTGTTGCTTTTAGTGAATCAAATTAATTATTTGAAAACCCAAGGGTCATGGCACTGCCATCTTTCTTGGTTTAGAGAAAATAAACCTTTTATGGTTTTTTGCTTTTTTTTTTTTTTAACTCTTTATGATCCTCACAAGATCATACTATTTGATGGCAGAAAATCTGTGCCAGAGTTCTTGCTAGCATGCCTGAAGTTCACAGGCCAATATGTAATTTTCTAAGTTGATCCTGGGCAAAATTATTTTTTTAATGAGGTATAATTTACATACAATGACATACACAGTTTTTAGGTGTACAGTTTGATGTGTTTTGACAAAACAATATTACTCTACCCTGGTAGAGACTTAGAACATTCTATTTTCATCACCCAGAAAGTTCCCTCAGGCCCCACCCTCCCTCCCATAGATGTACTATTTTTCAAATGTAAAAACCTAGGAGTAAAATTAACAGGTCATGGGATAGATGCATGTTTAACTTTATAGGAAATACTGCTATACTGTTTTCCAAAATGGTTATCCCATTTTCTGTTCTTACCAGCAAAATATGAGAGTTTCATGTCATCTAATGCTTTTAATTGTCAATTGTTTTCATCCCAGCAATTCTAGTGGGTGTGCAGTGGTATCTCACGATGGATTTAATTTTTGTTTCCCTGATTATTAATGATGTTGAACATCTTTTCATGTACTTATTAACCACTTGTATATTTTCTTTTGCCAAGTGCCTGTTCAAATTTTTTGTCCATTTTTTTTCTTGGGTCATTTGTCTGTTTGTTGTTGAGTTGTGGGTTTGTTATTGAGTTTGGGTCATTTCTTGGGTCATTTGTCTGTTTGTTATTGAGTTGTGGTCCAGGGTAAAATTTTTGACCTAAATCAATTCTGTTTTGGCCTTAATCACCAGCTTTCTGCTATCCCTAGTTCATCCTCTCTTTCCATTTTCTCTTCCCTTCCTAAGGATAATTGGCTCATCTGAAACAAACTAGTACAAAGGGTTCATTTGCTCACTTGTTCCACAAGTATTTTACTGAGCACCTACTCAACTCTGGCTAAGTTATAAGGATAAAATACAGCCTCTGCTTTTAAAGAGGTTACAAACAAGTTCAAGGGAAATGTAAATAAGTAACTATAAGTTTAATGTAAAAAGAGCTCCCATATTTAGAGACTGAAGATACCATTTCTGGTTAGGGTGATCAGCAGATACCTTATCAAAGGAGGAAGTATTTGAGATGGGCTTCAGGTGAGGGGTAGAGTTGCAACAGAAATAGATCAATAGTTATGAAAGAAAGAACAAAAGCAAGTCTACAGGAAAACATAGGTTGTGTTCAGAGGAAAACAAACAAACGAACATAATTTGGGTCAAAGGATAGTGTTTGAAAGGTGTGTTGAAATCATGTTTGGGAACCTGATCTGAGTCAGCAGGTAAAAATGACCCCTGGGAAAATAGCAGTAATAGTTGCATAACCCCTTGCAGTTTGTAGCCCTCCTAGACTCACCCTCATCCTCCTTTCCTTCACCTCTGCTCACCCTCAGCCCTGCCTGTATTAGTCCTGGATACCTCTGTCCTGGGCTGGGACTGCTCATCTATACTTCCTAGCTATTTAGCAGGGACTAGACCTCCCTTAGAGGGGACAGAAATCGAGACCCCAAAACCTAATCAACCTGGAGCTTCTTGTCTTCCTTTCTGTGCTTGCCAAGTGAAGCTCTTGGAGCAGGTTTCTTAGAGGAGAAGGGAACCTCCTACAGATGCAAAGCCAAAGGAGGTTAGCACGCTAGGCTGCTCTGCTCATCAACTATGAAACAAGCTACAAAAACAAGGCAAACAGGCTTCTCGCAGTACCCAGTGTGGGCACCAAGCCAGACCCATTTCAAGAGAGCTGGGTTGTTGGGCAAGCAACTGAAGTAGGTCTTTAAATAAAGGAGAAGCTCTCCAAAATACTGGGAGCCACTGTCCTAGAGTAATGGCCTCAAATGTTCATGCATTTTACATCAGAGGATTGAGTCTAAATAAAAATTTTCATATCCATGCCAGGCCAAAAAGTAAATTAGGCTAACTTGTCATCTCTAAGAGAATAATGCACAAATCCATACATGTTTCTTATAACATGGTTTTGCTAAAGCTAATTGTTTAAGTAAGGGCTTTTTGTCTTCATCAAAACTAATAGAACATAAGAGAATTTCTGAGTCTGAATCCTAGGAAAACAACACTGGCAAAATGTTCTAAACCGTGTAAATTCTGAACCATTTTACTAACTGTCACTTTTTAGCTGGGAGCTCAACAGTGATAAATCTGAATAACAAAGAACAAGTAGGGGCACAGGTATTTCTTTACTGTTTCTTCTTTGCAACTTTAAGTATAAATAAAACTACCTTTCAGTGAGTGCCTACTGGGCTCTGTGCTAAATGTTCTTACATAAATTTTATTTCATCCTTTCAACCCCAAAGGATTCTAACCTCTTCAATACCGGATCTCTCAATTTTTGGTTATTTTGCCCATATCAAGTCTCAATTACTTGTGTAATGAAACACAAACATGAGAAGCAGTTTCTGGTGTGTATAATTAGGCACATAATTCTTCCCAAGTAAACATGGACGGGTACTCAATTTTTTCACTCTTCAGGGAGTTTTATTCCTAGAACAGGTGGAAGGAAATAAGGTAGTTAGGGCTATCGTCCTGACACAGTATCTCTGCCAAGACATGGAAATCCATTTTGTTAATTATGTTCTGCCTCTGAGTCAAAAAGAAATAAACACTTTTTTAAAAAGTGGACTTTTCATTTCTCATGAGTGGCATCGAGACCAATCCTTCTGCCACTATGGTAACGGTTGTTTTGCATGCGTGTAGGGGTTGTGAGGCCCAGAAGGGAGGAGACTCAACAATGAGAAGGATATGCTCATGTTTCAGCATCGACTACTGGCAGTAAATTGCCCTCGTTTCCTCTTGCCACTGTGGGGTAGAGTGCGGACCTCACTGAATTACAGTATATGGGCAGTTTTCCAGTGCTGGATCCATTATGCTGGGAGAGTAATCTCCATGCAATGTCATAGGTCATGGAAGCTATAGGCTTCCATACATTAAAAGGAATGTAATTACGCAAACTCAAGAGGGAGGAAAAAAGAGGATAATAGTGATATCTGAGTTACAAAGCAATTTTATTTGTACACGTGGACTTCAAGAAAAGCATTAGTAATTGATGATCACCTGAATGTTCAGACAAGTATTTTCTTATTAATAATAACATCAGTTTTTGAGCTTTATCTATGTGCTAGGTTCTTTACAAATAGTATATATCACCTTGAGCCTTTTTTAACAATTCAAATAAATGTTATTAGCCCTAGTTAACAAATGAGGAAACTGAGGTGCAAAGATAATCAGGTAAGTCCTCTGAGGTCACCTGGTTATAAGGGCAGCAAGCACTACGATGCAAACCCAGCACTAACTGGCTCAGAAACACAATCTCTTCCTAGTCTACCATGTCAACCCTTTTTTCATACAATTATTCTTGTACCTGTCATAATTCTCCAACTTTACTTGATCATTTTCTTGAGTTTCTGCTTATAACCCTCCAAGGGTTTATCATCTTACCCAAAAGAAGCCAAAGTCCTCAAAACTAGCCTCAAAGGCCTATGCTGTTTGTCTCCCACCCACACCCCATTCTCTCTGATCTCATCTCCTATCTCCTTCCTCCTCGTTGCTCTACTCCAGCCACACTGAACAGGTCACCCAGGCACGTTCCCACTTAGGGGTTGGGCATTAGTTATTTCCTCCATCTAGAAGGCTCTTTCCCCAGATATCCACAGGCTGGCCCCTTCACGTGTTTCAAGACTTTGCTCAGTGAGTGTAAGCTTCTCATTGAGGTCTTCTCTGAATGCCCTGTTTAATTCGCAAGCTGCCCGCCACTCTTCATCCCACTTCCCTGCTTCGTTTTCTCCGTGACGCTTATTACCACCTGACATTGTAGACTTCTACCTACAGTAGTCTCCCTTACCCACAGGGATATGCTCCCAGAGCCCCCATAGATGTCTGAAATAGAAGATAGTATGGAACCTTATCTATATTGCTTTTTTCCATCCAATAACCGAGAGGGCTCCTCAGTGACTAAGGGTGGGTAGCATCTACAGCGTGGATCTGCTGGGCAAAGGATGATTCACGTATCAGGCAAGACGGTGCAAGATTTCATCACACTACTCAGAATGGCATGCAACTTAAAACTTATGAATTATTTCTTGAAGTTTCCGTTTGATATTTTTGGACCATGGTTGAATGGGTAACTGAAATCTTGGAAAGCAAAACAGTGGATAAGGGAAGACCACTGTACTTATTTACTCTCTATCTACCTTCCTCAGTATATAAATGCAATGGGAGATAAGGTTTTCCATCATTTTTCCATTGTTGTAACCTGTCTGCCGTGAACAATGCCTCGCCCATAGCAGAAACTCATTAAATATTTAATGAATGATGAACAATTTCAAGCCAAACCTACAGATGGGGCAAGAACAGTTTTAATTTTCTGTTTATAAGTTGTTTGTCTTGGCATGAAAGTTATAATAAAGACAACTCTTTCCTTATGGGTTCTCTGGAAATGAACAAACACAGTAGCTAAGTAGTACAGACGAACAATTGCAAATTCATGTTGCAATTCAATCATCATGTGAAAAAATTAAAGAACATTTATTTGTGGGCACCAACAGCTTTGAAGGATCTTATAGTAGAATATCTAATTTTAAGACCTGCTAGTTATTTACTCACATCATAGAAGCATCAGCAATTTATCTAAAATGGAGTTGGGGCAGATGTCCTTTCTCCTGGTGGTTGATTTTGGGGCATTATCCCTCCCTCCTCCTGGAGACTCCTCCTCAGCTTTGCCTCATGTGCCATCAGACGTTGCCACCCAAATACCTTTTTGTTGTTATTATCCATGAACATGAAAGTCATTTTGTCTCATTTTTTTATAATAAAAAATATTTTTTGGCCAGGCATGATGGCTCATGCCTATAATCCCACCACTTTGGGAGGCCGAGGCGAGGATCACTTGAGGCCAGCAGTTCGAGACCGTCCAGGGCAACATAGCCAGACCCCATCTCTACCAAAACATTTAAAAACTTAGCCAGATGTGTTGGCACATGCCTATAGTACCAGCAACTAGGGAGGCTGAGGCAGGAGGATAACTTGAGCCCAAGAGTTTGAGGTTGCAGTGAGCTATGATGACACCACTGTACTCCATCCAGCCTGGGCAACTTAGAGGGAGACCCTGTCTCTATTAAAAAAAATTTTTTTTTGACAAATAAAAACGTAAAGTGACAATCTGACGTTTTGATATCCATATGCATTATGAAGTGATGATCACAGTTAACATATCACCTCGTATACTATGCTTTTGTTGTAGAAATATTTAAGATCTACTCTCTCAGCAATTTTAAGTATACAATACATTACTATTAACTGTAATTACTATGTTGTACATTAGGTCTCCAGAACTTACTCATCTTATAACTGAAGTTTTATACCCTTTGACCAAAATCTCCTCATTTTCCCCACTCGCTTCGCCCCTGGCAACCACCTTTCTACTCTCTGTTTCTATGAATTTGCCTTCTTTAGAGTCCAATTTGGTCTTCCTGCGACATCAAATATCGTTGGTTCTTTCTTTTTTCCTGGCATCATTAAAATTCGGTAATATTCTGCTCTGTATATAATTACTGCAGGACCAACTCTCTCCAAATCCAGGTCCTATTACTTTCACTAGACACTTAACTTGAGATGATTTCCATGATCTGTGCAATTAGACTTCAAACTGTCTGCCAGGCTTAGCTCAGATGCACTCTGATTTGTGAGTAAATACTTGGTAGAGACAAATTCTCACAGAGTTCAGTGCCCATCACTTGATAGGCTCTTTGAGGAAAGTGCCAGAGTGAACAAGACAAAGGGAAGCCCTCCAGCTTGTAGGTTTCTGCCCATCTGGCTACATTCACACATGGATCCAGACCCCCTAACCACCGATAGCAACTCTCCATATTCTTCTGTCTCGGAAAACCAAACAAAGCAAAAATTTAAATATATGTTGAAGGTCTTATGTTAGAAAAGAAGGTACACTCTTTA
>RJWJ010042857.1:0-12856 GCA_004363605.1 Indri indri | reverse complement strand
AAAAATAATAATTAAGTTAGGTTGCTCAGGGGATCCCAATCACATTCCTAACCATGTCTGTGAAGATCAGTCCACGGCAATTAACTCTAGGAAAATGAGAACATTCCCCGTTTTTCAAAAGTTTAGAACCAGAGATTTCAGAGAGACAACGATTTAACCGTCCTCTGAGAATGTATCATGCCGGACTCAGCAAGTGCTTCAAATTAGAAAGGTTGAAAGGGATGGCTAATTTCTACAACTTTGACCAAAAAAATGTGTAATAATACTAAGCAGTTGCCTTTTTTAGTTCCAGTATTAATACAACTAAAACAATGTTGTACTGATCCATCAATATTTTCCATGCCCAGCTTTTCAGGTTATGTACAAATCATCATTTAAACCTATAATAAAATGACCCATTATGCAAGTAGTGCATGAATGAAGGTTTTGTGTTGTTTTCAAAAGGAAGGTGACTGTGGTTTGGTTGTGTGACTATGAAAAGTTTTGGTATCTCCTTGTGGTGCAAACTTGCTGTTATTAACCAAACCAGTTTCTCTTTTCACCAGACAGTTATCTGAAGAAATATGATTGAGTTATGGCCAATGAAGCATGAGCAGAAATGACATATAACACTTCCAGCTTTAGCCCATAAATAACATCCCATTAATGGTCCATTCTATTTTCACCTTGTACAGCTGGATACAAAGGAATTCGATGGAGAACATTAATGAAACACTGAGAAGCCAGATGATGGAAAGAGGCTGGATCTCGAATGACCATTTGGATCACCCACACAGCACTTTACAAGAATAGGAAGTAAACTTGTTAAGCCACTAAGGTTGAGAATTTATTGGTCATAGCATGACCTTAACTAATGTATTTTAGATATTTCCATACTTGCATAACAGAATAGGCCTCTCCACAGGTAAGACATCCAAGCTCAGATGGTGGCCTTTGCCTTAAGGAGTCAGACATTGTAAACAAAGGGATGATATTCTAGTAGACTAGAAACCAGATTAGTCATCAGGTTAGAGCCCTCTGCCTCAGAACCAAGTGCTGGATTGAAAAATAACTGTTTCAAAGTGCATTACATAGGTTGCAACACCTTTGCATTTATTCACTGGAAAAATAATTTGGCATCTAAAGTGTGCAGGTCATATGTCTTCTGTAATTTTCCTCATTGAAATTGGCTGAATGTGTCTTCTTTCACCTTCGACAGACAGTTAACTAAAAACCAATTTGTAAGCATCTAAAAAGATGCTCAAGCTCTCTCATTATAAAAGAAATGAAATTTAAAACAACTTGAGATAGGACTTTTCACCTTTCAGAATATAAAAAATTCAAAAGCATAATACATACTCAGTAGATTAGATTCTAAGAAAGAGTCAGTCTCATGTAATGCTGGTAGAAGTGTACATTTCTGTGACCCTTAGGAAGGTCAGTTGGGCAGTGTCTACCAGAAATGCAAATGCAAATAACCTTTGACCCAATAATTCTAATTAGTGGAATTTATCCTACAGATACACTTAGAGCTGTATAAAATGACATATGAACGAGAGTTGTTTGTAAGAATAAAAAAGTGTAAATTGCATCAATGCAGTTTATAAGAGTAAAATATAGAGTATCTTTCAATTGAGAGCTAGTTAAATAAATAGTCATACACATCCATGCAAAGCTGCTATAAAAATGTGAAATCGCGCTAGATATCATATATGGAAAAACTTCCAAGATACATTAAGTTAAAAAAAGTTTAGAAGAACATACATAGCACGCTACCTTTTGTGTAAAATGGGGGAGGAGGATCCATATCCATATTTGCTTGAACGTACATAAAGAAACTGTGGAAAGATATATGAGACACTGGGAACAGTGGATGCCCATGTGGGAGGATGCCCATGTGGGGGAGACGAGAAATGAGGGAGACTTGTCATCGTTTAACTGTTTATACTTTCGGTTTTTGAACCATGTAGATCTATTCGAAACATTCAATTTAATAAAAAGATCAAAATAAAAAAATGAAATTTAACTCGTTAACCAAATTGATCATCTTATGGAGTTTGGCCGGTTTCCAATTACACCAAGGGCCTTCATTTTAAATAGCTGGGTAGGTTGGTTACTCTCATGTGTGAATGCCGTCAGCTCCCCCCTAAATGAAGCCATAGGTTAGAAAATTCCCTGGGCCGAGGGCTTTATGTTCACATTTATTTTTTTTGTTTGGAGTAGACCTTTATTTTCTACTACATTTTCTATTATATTTATTTATAAATTATTCACATAAATTTAAATATATGTAAACGTTGCAAATATATTTATAGCTTATGTATTATTTCTATTACAGTTTCAATTATATTTTTGGTCCGTAAGTGAACGACTATTTGTTATAGATATTGTTTTTGGCTACTCAACACACCTTCCCTTTTTATCCCTTCCCCTCCCTCCCTACCTCTCTCTCTCCCTCTGCGTGTGTCTTGGTTGCTCCTTTCCTCCCTCCCTCTCTTTCTTTCTTTTCTCTCTCTCTCTCTCACACACACACACACACACAGATACACACACACACACGTTCTTTGGTAACACCCAATACACAGCCCCAAGCAGAGTGGATAGCATGTGATCCAGGTCTGTCCAGTTAAAACCCTCCACCACCTTGTACATCGTGGATGAACACATAACCTCGATAAAATAAAATAGATTATTTTCTCAGGACTTTTCTTCTGGATCTCTCAAGAAATATTTCTTACTTTTCTTACTGGGAGGGCGTAATTTTAAGGCTGCCAGTAACCATTTTTAAATTGGAGGTTATCCTAAACAACAATGAGGAAAACTTTCAAAAGAAGGGGAGAGAGGGAGAAAGAAGAAGAGAGGAAGAGAGAGAAAGAGAAGGAGAGAAAGAGAAAAAGATCTGATGGGAGCCTTCCCCCGCCACTAACTGATCCTTTTGAATAATGCCCCCAGTAAGTTTCTTATTTGCTTCAGTTAGTTTGTTTTCATCTCTTTCAATAGAATTATCACTATGATTTAACATTTGATTTTTCTTAAGGAAATTTATTTCTTATTTGAAAATTATAGAGCTCATATTGATGAGGCAATTTTATGGACTATGAATATTTTTTATTTTTTTATTTTACTTATTTCATATTTCCAACCTTATGGAAATTGTATAAAGTATACAATTTGTATAATTAGCAAATAAAAATTGGAGTACAATGTAATGTTTTTATGTATGTGTACAATGTGAAATGATTACTGCAATCAAGCCAATTAACATATCCATCCCTTTACATAGTTAACAATTTTGTGTGTGTGATGAGAACATTTAAGATTCTTCCCCAAATTTTTGTCTCATGTTTTTGGCCACAAACCACCTAATAAGGACCCAGTATCCAGAATATATAAAGAGCACTTACAACTCAGCAACAGAAAGACAAACAATTCCATTAAAAACTGAGTGAAGTACTTAAATAGATATTTCTCCAAAGAAGACATACAGATTGTCAACAGTGTATGAAAAGATGCTCAGCATCATTAGTCACTTGGGAAATGTGAATCAAAACACAATAAGATAGAATTTTACACTCATTGGGAAGACTATACTAATGAAAAAAAAATAGTAAAAAGTTTGGGCAAGGATGTGAAGAAATTAATACGCTTATACATTCCTGGTGGGAATTTAAAATGATGTGAGTATTATGGAAAACTTTGGAGGTTCCTCAATAAGTTAAGCATAGTATTACTATGTGACAAAGCTAATCCACTCTCAGGTATATACCTGAAAGAATTGAAAACATGTGCTCAAAGAAACTTGGTACATAAATGTTAGTAGCACTATTCATATTCATATTTATATTCAGTCAAAAGATGGAAATAACCCAGATGTCAATGAACTGATGAATGAATAAACAAAATGTGGTATATCCATACAATAGAATATTATCCAGCCATGAAAAGAAATGAAGTCCTAGTACATGCTATAACATGGATGAACCTTGAAAACATGCTTAGGCAAAGTTTACAACAGACACAAGAGGCCACGTATTGTATGATTCCATTTATATGAAATATCCAGATTAGGCAATCCACTGAGACAGAAAGCAGATTAGTCGTTTCCAAGGTTTGTGGGTGAGGAGGAATGACCGGTGACGCTTGTCGGGTGTAGGGTTTCCTTTTTGAGGTGATGAACGTGTTCTGGAACTAGATCGTCATGATGGTCGTACAATATTGTGACTATACTAACTGCCACTGCATTGCACACTTTAAAACGGTGAAAATGGTGAATTTTATAAGTCAACATTTGAGTCTCAACTGGAATTTTGGGCATTAAGCTACAAGGTTAGGGTTCCTGACCTAAAAAAAATAATTTTTAATGAAAAAAAATGCTGTACAAAATAGATCATTTGCATTCTTTTGAAGTTTAATTTCTCCTTAAAGCAGAAACTTCTTTCCAAAATTTGCTGTGGGTGGGATTTTATCTTAAAATCCAAGTGAAAGAATATTGGGAGGCCCTTCCTTATTTATTACATATGACAGTATATAATTGTAATCAATTTACTTGTTCTTTCAGAAAATTGTTTAACTCAGTAGATAGTATGAACTGCCACCAAACAGGAAATTCTATAATTGTGTTAAAGAGAGTGATTTGGATCTTATAATTAAGTCTAATTATGTGTTCGTTTTATTAAATTGCAAACTCATCAAACTAAGTTTTACTGCATTCGTGTCATAGATTTGTGGCAGCTGTTTCTACACTTGTCACTCCCCAAACTATAACTTCCATCTGGAAGTCGTTTTGCCAGTAGAACCCTAGACCCGAATAACATCAATTTAAATAGGTCTTCACACTGATTCTTTACTGTTCGGTCTGACTGTGGTTTACCACAATCCAGCTCAGAAGGGCCAGTCCTGCCCAGCAGCTTGCTTTGAAAGAGCAATTATGCTCGTTAAGCGCTGGTAGCACAGTCATTGTCTTAGAATCACTGATATGTCAGGGCAACACTGGATCTCTAATTGGCAGCAGGAAAATGGGTTGGAACGATTCAAATTTTATAAAATAAAAGCAAGTAAACATTAAATTACATGAAATCTTATCTACTCTGGCTGCATGTGTCTTAGAATTGAGCTTGAAGCAGACATGAAACGTCCAACATTCACCTTCAGAAAGTCAAAAGCCAGCCAGCCACATTGACCTTGTAGGCTGATGCCCAACATTCCAGTTGAGACTCAAATGTTGACTTAATCTGAGGGGCTGTTTCAGGTGTTTCATTTTGAAATTTTTATCAGTTTTCAAGAACTGGAATCCTAGGTTGTGGGTCTGAATATTAAAGTACTCCCCCAAAATACCCATAACAAAAAGCCCAGCATTGTTTTACAGGCAATAACTTAACAAAGGCTGAGATTATATGCTGCAAGAGTGGATAAAATAGAATTGTTGGAATAAATACCAAGATACAGTTTGATCTCATAACTAAATGACAAAGTATAAATAGTAATTTTTTTCAAGTTCATACAGATTGTTAGATAAAATTATACTAAGTAATAAACAATTTGTTCTTTTAATTTTTTTCTAATCACTTCCTGGCCCCCTGTAACCCCCTCCACTCATGCTTCTAACTGGATTCACTTGTCAAAATTGTAGCAAACAGTAAAGAGTATTTGTCCTTAGTCCTTCTGATATAGTTTTAGAGTCAATGTTAAGTTACGATGTATTCCCTTTCGCTTTTGCAGGTATCTCTAACTCTGAATAGCTAAAATTCTAACACACTGTACACAATTTGTACCTAACTTTCTTTGTACCTTTAAGTTTTTTGACAGATGGCTGCTGCCAAGAATCAGCTTGGGTGGAAGCGGAAGTTCCAAGAAATATGAGACTTTGCATGCATAGCTGATATCCCTTAGGTTTATTCCTGTACTGCACATGATGAACAGAGACCCGAGCCAGAGCTCCTGCCTGCTGGGATGTCCCTCACCAATGATGGCTTTGTCTCTTGACTGAGCCCCAGTTCCCTAGTCTGTAAATCAGACATAATTGTATTTGTCATCTCCTTTCCTTCACCAGGGGATTTTAAGCGTTGCAAAACCACATACTGCTTGACAATATAAAATGCTATGGTAATGGTTAAAATGAAGAATGACCTTGTCCTGCCAATAAGTAATCTACTCTCAGGGAGCAAGTTAGGCATCTGGGATGTGAATTAACTCTCTCCTGCCATCAGGGCACCATTTTAGCTGAGGGCGAGAGGGCATGAAAAAATATATTATTTCCATGTGAGGCCACAGAACTTCTGCCCTTCCCGCTATACTTACATTTTATAACTCAAAATTTACAAGGAGATATTAGACACTCTTGGAAAAATTCTATAAATTAAATCTGAAAAATCATCCTAGTCTTATAAATAATTATAGAGGAAGCCTCCAATGTTTACCCCTTTAAAATAAAGTCTTTTCAGCTTTCTCTCAGGTCCTCCTTCCTGAAATCAGCTTCAAAGGCTAAAAGCATTGAACAATAATATCGCAGTTGTCCTTCTCAGCTCATAGCTTTATGATTTATTAATTTATGCAAACATCTTTTTATTCTATTGATAAATTATTATCACTTTGTAGTATGTGTATTCTTTCAGATTACAACTTATTTCCTAAGTTAATAATCACTTTGTATGCTTCCTGCGTCACCCTGATCTCTGCCTCATCTTCACATGGCGGTCTCCCCGTGTGCACGTCTGTGTCCAAATTGCCCCTTTTTATAAAGACACCCGTCATAATGGATTGAGGCCACCTTACTCCAATATGACCTCATCTAAAATTAACTAATTACATCTGCAACAACCCTATTTCCAAATAAGGTCACATTCTAAGGTAATAGAAGTTAGGACTTCAACTATGAATTTGGACCGGGGAGACATAATTCTACCCATACCACGATTTTATTAAATCTAAATTAAATGTATTCGAATAACAAGAAACAGTAACTCATCACAGTCTGAAACTTATATTTGAGACCATGTTTATTTGTTCCCACTCTTCGTGGCTTTTCAGATTTTATTCATATCTCGTTTCAGCTTTTATTGGTACTTCCCACGTCTGTAGTGTTCCCTTCGACTTTACTCAGGTGTGTTACAGACGCCCTTTCCTACCCTTTCTAGAGTAATTTCTGCATTTTTAGGGTCCTCTATTCCATTACCATTGTTTGGACTAACATGTGTTATGCGTTCACTCCAAAATTCATAAATGTTTGAAAGCCAAGCACTTGAAGCGAAGGTTTGAATCTGCCTTGTGGTAGATAAAACCTTGAGCAAGTGAATTTCTTTACCTGTAAAGGGATTGGTAATATTTGAATAGGGTTTTGGAGAGGACTAAATAAGATACTGCAAATAAAGTAGAAAGTGCTCTTAACATAATGCTTTGAGACTTAGCAAATGCTCAGGTAATTTATTTGTTTTTATTTTATTATTCAAAGTGGCTTAGCGTTATTTGCAAATTGAAGGGAAAACTATGCAACCCTTTGTCCAGGTCATTTAACAAACTTCACATAAGACTTTGTCAGGTTGTTTTTTGTTTTTCCATAAGGTTGCTGTAACAAGTGATCCCCTCTCAAAATTCCAAGTAGCTTATAAGAACAAAGGTTTTTTGTTCTTGTTTATTTCCTTGCTTGTGTTTCATATTACCTGTTTATTAGCACTAGTTCTGCTCCTACCCTACATTTCTTCTTTGTTCTAGAATCCAGGTTGAAAATAGAGGCTGTAGGTCCTACCAAGAACACGCTATTCATGTTGCAGAGGAAAAGAGACAAAATCAAAATCTGTAATGTTCCTTAAAGCATCTGCTCACAACTGACGTATTCTTTTTTCTACTTATAGTCCATTGGCCAGAGAAAATCATTTGGACAAGCATAGTGCCATGGAGATTGGGAAGAATATTTATTCCATAGGAAAGCATGGCAAATCACAGGATGAAAGGTAGAAATGTATAATCTTCCAACAGGGAAAGAGGGGGAGAATAATTTGGAACATAATGCAATCTACCACAAAGACCAATCTTAGTTCTGATGCCTGAAAAATATCAGTTCTTTTTTCTTCACAGGTGTGCCCTTTTATTTCTACCTATGTTCTTTTTTTTTAATTTCAGCATATTACAGGGGTACAAATGTTTAGGTTACATGTATTGCCTTTGCTCCACCCGAGTCAGAGCTTCAAGTGTGTCCATCCCCCAGACGGTGTGCACTGTACCCTTTAGGCGTGAATATACCCATCCTCTCCTGCCCCCTCCCTCCTGCCTGATACCCGATGAATGTTACTACAATATGTGCACATAAGTGTTGATCAGTTAATACCAATTTGATGCTGACTACATGTGGTGCTTGTTTTTCCGTTCTTGTGATACTTCACTTAGTAGAATGGGCTCCAGCTCTATTCAGGATAATACGAGAGGCGCTACATCACCATTGTTTCTTATAGCTGAATAGTACTCCATGGTATACATATACCACATTTTTTAAAATCCACTCATGTATTGATGGGAAGTTGGGTTGTTTCCACATCTTTGCAATTGTGAATTGTGCTGCTATAAACATTCTAGTACAGATGTCTTTTTTATACAATGTCTTTTGTTCTTTTGGGTAGATGCTCAGTAATGTGATTGCTGGATCAAATTGTAGTTCTACTTTTAGCTCTTTGAGGTATCTCCATATTACTTTCCATAGAGGCTGTACTAGTTTGCAGTCCCACCAGTGGGGTATGACTGTTCCTGTCTCTCTGCATCCATGCCAACATTTATTGTTTTGGGATTTTTTGATAAAAGCCATTCTTGCTAGAGTTAAGTGATATCTGATTGTGGTTTTGATTTGCATTTCTCTGATGATTATAGATGCTCAGCATTTTTTCGTATGTTTCTTGGCCATTAGTCTGTCTTCTTTTGAAAAGTTTTTGTTCATGTCCTGTGCCCACTTTTTAGTGGGGCTGTTTAATTTTTTCTTGCTGATTTTCCTAAGTTCTATATAGATTCTAGTTATCAGCCCATTATCAGGTGTTTAGCATGCAAATATTTTCTCCCGTTCTGTAGATTGTCTGTTTGCTCTCATGATAGTTTCCTTGGCTGTGCAGAAGCTTTTTAATTTGATCAGGTCCCATTTATTTACTTTTGTTGTTGCTGTGATTGCCTTTGCGTTCTTCTTCGTAAATTCTTTCCCTAGGCCAATGTCTATAAGAATTTTTCCAACATTTTCTTCTAGAATTCTTATGGTTTCATGCCTTGGGTTTAAGTCTGTTATCCCCCGTGAGTTAATTTTCGTGAGAGGTGAGAGGTGCAGATCCTGTTTCAGTCTTCTACATGTGGCTATCCAGTTTTCCCAGCACCATTTATTGAATAAGGATTCTTCCCCCAGTGTATGTTTTTGTCTGCTTTGTCAAAGATTAGACGGCTATATGAGGATGACTTTATTTCTGGGTTCTCAGTTCTGTTTCATTCGTCTATGTCTCTGTTCTTGTGCCAGTACCATGCTGTTTTAGTTATTATAGCCTTATAGTATAGCTTGAAGTCTGGTAAATTGATGCCTTCCAATTTGTCCTTTTTGCTTAAGATTGCTTTTGCTATATGGGGTCTTCTCTAGTTCCATATGAAGCATAGAATCATTTTTTCTAGATCTGTGAAAAATGATGGTGGTATTTTAAGAGGGGTTGCATTAAATCTGTAGATCACTTTGGGTAGTATGGACATTTTAACAATGTTTATTCTGCCAAGCCATGAGCATGGTATGGTTTTCCACCTATTTACATCATCAAAGGCTTTTTGAAAAACATCTAATCAGCATACTTTTATCCACATGCATGCTTACTCTCTTCAAACTCCCAAAACCAACATAATGTTTCCTTACATTAATATTGCTTTTAAAATAATTTATACCCAAATATTTATTGGTCTGTTACCATCTTTTGTTTTTGCCTATGTAGGAAAACTTCCTGATTTCTGGTAATAGTACCCTGATTTTTTTAAAAATTACTCATTAACTATTTCCAGTCCTCATGTCTCATTTGGATATTCTGTACTTTAAAGTGTCACAATAATTGGTTCTTGGGTGGGTGTATTACTCAAACTGGGCTAATCAGAGTAAATAGATGTGACCCTAACAACTTTTATGTGAACTGTGGGGAAAGACAAGCTCTCTTTTTTATGGGGCTTATTAACTACTAAGACGCATATCTGAAGCTACTTGTGACTCTCTGGCCACTATGAGGATTTGGTTTAAATGAGAATACTCCAGATCAGAAAAAAGAATTCCTGACAATTAAAGATAAAAAGAAAATATTAGTGATATTGTTCAAACACCTACATACAACCTCAACTGAAGTTCAACCTCCGGAACTTCCCTTTTTTGCTTAAACTGGTTGGGTTTCTGACATTCGCAACCAAAATAGTTTTTGACTTATGTATGCACTTTTCTAGCATCTTCTGGATTAGCGAGCGGATGTGAATATATGCTCTCTTTCTTTTTCCCTTCCACTCTCCTTTTCTGTAAAATTTTTGATTTGATGAGAGTTATATAGAACTATTTTCTTTTCACTAACTTGACATCAAATTGGTTTACTCAAACATTATTAAATAAATCTACTTTATGATAAAAAATTATTTCTGAGCTCCATGATGGCAAGACACAAAAATTATTTTAACAATGAATTATTTGCTATGTACTAGTTTCAAGCTTCAGGAAAGGGAAGTGGTAGTATTATGTTAGGAAAAAGAACAGAATTTGGAATTAATGGACATGAGTTAGAAATCTGGCTGCACTATTTATTAGTACTGTGACCAGAAAGAATCATTTATTTTTCAAACATGTCCTTTCTTTAGTTTTAAAACTGGATTTTAAATTTATATTTCGAATACTAGAAACCTAATAGAGCTACTACGGGAATCAAATGAAATAGCATTTATGAAGAGAATTCGCAATTTTTAAAAAATTACTATTATTCTTACCATTATGCCAATGTGCAGTCTCAGGATTAGCAGCATTTTCTTTACTAGGGAGCTTATTAAACATTCAGGTTCTCAGATCCCAACCCCACTGAGTAAGACTTTTTGAGAGTGAATTTGGGGAATCTATGCTTTAAGAAGCTCTCCAGGGAACACTTGTGAGAGTTATAGCTTGAAAACAGTAACTTCAAATTATTATGTGAGTAAAAGAAGCAAGTCACCTGGATGTCTGTCTATGTTGGTGAGCAGGATTTCGTTAACTACAAGAAGCCCACATACCAGTAACCTTCTGATCTAGCCACAAAGGTAAAACAGACACAGATTTTTGATATTCAATACATAAGATAAAGGTAAGTGAGATATAATAGTGCACTATATAATTATCAACAAAATGATATACTGTAAGGATCATTGTGCACTACAGTTTTCTCAGAGGAACATTTAGTTAGCAAATAATTTCTCCAAAGTATGAATAGAATTTGAGGAAGTTAAGTGAATGGGAAGAATTCCAGATGAAGGAATTATGGTGAAAATAACATATATGGATGGGCAAGGGCAAGAGTAAGTTCATTATGACTGGAGTGTTAATCTATTTACCTAAACAGGTCAGAGCTCAGTTCAATTATCATAATCCACTCTGGCTAGTTTAAGCATAAAGAAAGTTACTACAGAATCTTAAATGACCTTTGGAAGCATTGGCTGGACTGAAGAAAATAGTCTTTATACTGAGCTTTTAAAAATGATGTCAAAAGCCACACTGCAGAACTGGACCACCATGGAAGTTATTGCTCCTGCCATGATCAGGAAGCCACTGCAATAATGAGAAGTCATCGCTACGTCTCTCAGGTCCAGGATCACAAAATTTCTACTATAATTTACAACAGAAAAACGGTTCTGTATCTGTCTTGACTTTACTCAGTTCTGACTCAAGTTTCGCATGAATGCGTGTGAACAAGGCATAAATGATGTCTGAAACCTTGGCTGGAATTGGGTCTGGGGAATATGATGGGTCTGGGGAATATGATGTTTAGCTTGCTCACCTCTGAGCCCAGGAAGACACATTGGAAAGAAGTTAGAATAAAAGTTGAAGGAGTCCATCCATGTTATCACCTCCTAGCTTCCAGGAAGACTGTGAGGATTAGATTAGATTCTCTGTGTCGAGCCTTTGACATGATGTCTAATGTATGGTAAATGCTCAGCAAATGGTAGCTTATGAAAGATTTTAGGATCATGGATTTGAATAAAGAGAAAAACAAAACCAATGCAGCCATTTATAAGACAATTTCTGCAGTTTAGAATAGAAGAAACAATGGCACAGAATGAAAATGAAGATTGTGCATATGAACAAATGAACAGATGTTTGTGTTATTTCAAAGGCATCATGGACAGGATTCCATGGCAGACTGTGACTGATAGTTTCAACACTGAGTGTTCAGATTGCTAGAAATTTTCAATACGAGGCTTGTATTATTTCAAGATGCATACTGGAAAGGGAGTGAAATCAGTTTCAGATTGCAAGATTGATTGTCCATAGCCTTCTTGTGTTCTTTGATCCAAACATTGCTAGGGCGGACATCCGAAAAGTTTGTGGCAATTCAGCATTCTCTCTGAAAGAGTAAATCTCAATAAATATATTCTAGATGCCTCTTATGTAATGGTTGAGAACCTAAATAGATATTTACCTAGATTCAGAAACGAAATTAATATGCTATTTTTTATTTCATAAGCTCAAAATATCTCCATTTCAAGGCAGAAGTGGAAGTGCCTTAGGCCTATTTTTTGCAAGGCATTTACTTCCCTGAAATATTATTACTAGCAAGACCAAAAACTGTGTTTAATTCAAATGCTTAGTAAGGTGTCCAGCTTAACCATGTTCTAAACTCTTCCAGGAAGCCTGTAATAGAGTTCTCAGTGGTTTTTTTTT
>RJWJ010042856.1:0-12867 GCA_004363605.1 Indri indri | reverse complement strand
TTTCTTCTCTTCTCTAGGCTCCAAGTCTGGTTCTCCCTACGGCTCACCTCTGATCCTCTCTGCTCCTCATCGCCTACCAGGCTGACACCTGTCTGCTGATTAGAACTTTGACTCCGAAATGAGTGAAATGGGCCGGGCGCAGTGGCTCATGCTTGTCATCCCAGCACTTTGGCAGCCTGGGAGGGGGGATTTCTTGAGTCCAGGAGTCCAAGACCAGACTGGGCAACATATTGAGATGCCGTCTCTACAAAAAAAAAAAAAAAGAGAGAGAAAGAGAGTAGAGGTGAGGGAATGTGGGGAGTACAGGAAAAAAGGCATGCTTAAGAAGAGAGGTGAGTAGTAAAATCCAAGATGTTAAAAAAAAACCCAATCCCTTTTTTCCCCCCTCACCCAGAAAAGAAATGCAATTTCCCCTCAGTTCTAGCTGCTCTGAGCACTAGCTATAAAAATAAAAAATGAGAAATAGAGTCAGTTGTTGTCATTTCAAATACAAATGGGCATGTACATTCAGCCGTTATGGCTAGATAACTTCCACTTCCAGTGCTCGGTACTTATTGGCTTTGACTTATTGATAGAACATCCTGGGGCCTGAAGTCCTCCTTCCCACAGAGTAAAGACACCATCAGCAACCGCTTTCTCCTCTCAACCCATGAATAATAATGTGGATGATGATGACGGTGTTATTATTATCATTTGGTATTTAGCCAACGTCTTTCCCCGAAGTACTTAAAGCACTTTATAGGCATTGCCTTATTATTCCTCACAATACCTCCCTGGAGAGAGGGCGAGAACAGAGATTTGATTTCCATTTCGCTGAGAGGAGAAGTCGAGACCCAGAGCAATGAAAGGGCTGCTCCAAGGTCACCTGGAGAAAAGGGGCTGAGGTTAGAACAAGAACCAAGGGCCACGTAATGGTTGTTTAAGGGCGCCTTCCACCCGCCCTGGGGAGGATGAGCTCATTCACTGAGTTCTAAGTGTAATAAGACATTAAAAGGGAAATTTTGGCAGAGGTATTATTCTAAAGGGAGGTGCTGGAACAAAATACAAACATTTTCAAAGTAGGTGGCTGAGAAACCCCTCACTTACCTCAATGGTATAAAAAAGCCAGGGATTGGAGATTAGAGGAGCTTTAAAGAAGATTTCTTTAACCCCAAGGGGAGGGATGGGGGCTGCCCTTCATCTCAAGCCTAGGGAAAATGACTCCACGGATATCACTCATAGAGCTTGAAATGAGTCCTTTGCTGTTTGTGGCATATGGTGGACAGGTGTGAGCTGTGTCTGAGAAATCTAAGGAACATAGTGAGATTGTTGGAGTGGCTTCTGGCCCCTGAATGGAGGCCTGGGACTTGGAAAATAATTGCTCTCCTAGAGTTTAATGGAGCAAAGAACGCATGTGTGTTTCCTGTGACTAGATGTGGACCATGTGCGGGAGAAAGCCAGCGTGGGGCCATCTTAGATTTTGCCCAAGAGGACCTTGACAGAAAGAAGTTGAATCCAAATGCCCAGGGGCTATGGGCAGAGCCGTGTGCAATCAGCCAGAATAGGAACGCATGCATTCAAGTCAAGGAAATTGCAATGAGCAATCGACATTGATGGGAAGAGTCAGTTTCACACTTCTGCCCAGGTGACAGAGCGAGACTGTCTCAAAAAAAAAAGTCTACCGTTGGCTCCCTTCCAGCATGGACAGTGTCCAGAAGTTCCCATGTGCTCTGTGGAGGGATGTAGTGGAGCTGTTTGGAAAGCTTACTGATCACGGAAGCGCTGTGGGCTGCAAGGGTTGAATGGGAGTCAAGGGCAGACTGCCAGGGCCTATTCAGTGCCAGCAAGACCAAGGTTGGGGTGCATCAACAGGGCTGGGGTGCTGGGGGTTGAGGAACACTCCTGGGGTTCGACAGACATGCTCACAGTCACAGCCTTCTGCAGTAGGGAAGAAGCGGGAGGAGACCAAGTGCCCATCCTGCCGCAGAGGCTAAGAAGGACTCCGAGACTCTCACCAGGACCTACACATAGGTCCAACGCCCTCCGCATACCCTAGAGGCTACCTTGAGCAGGAAAAGGAATAAATCCTGGCACTTTCCTGAAAGGCAACTGTTTAGACCGGAAGAAACTGAGATATGAATCTTGAAAAGTCAAGTTTCTGCTCAAGTTAGGAGCAGAAACTTCTTCCCCTGCTCTTGGCCGTTCCCCTTTACCACGATGCTCTGTTTTCTTCAGAGCAATGATCGCAATTTGGAATTATTTTGTGTTCGTTCATTGACACGTTCACTGCCTGTCTCTTTCCTTACTCTCTGAACTCCACGAGGACAGGTTTGCTAATAAACATCTGTTGAGGGAAAGAAGAGAGGAAGGGAGCGAGGGAGCGGGGAGGCTCCTTTAGGGGCGCTGCTTGGTCCTTCCATCAGACAGCGCCCCTCCCCCGCTGCTGCGGGTGTCGGCTGCTACTGGCCCACGTGCTTGTTCTTTTCTGGAAAGGACTATCCTTTGGGGCAGAGCCTCTTGGTGGGAGGTGCCTGGGAGGTTACACCCCACCGCAGGGGCAGCGCATGGCATTTGGCTGACTGATGAGGGAAGGAAAAGGGCCCAGTCCCTTTTCCCAGGCAGGGCAACCTCTGAGACGCCACGGATGCTGCAGATCTCCCAGTGGGGCCGGGTCTAGGCAAGACTTTTCCTAAGCCCTATCTTTGCCCACTCCTTTCTCTGCTCTGTCCTCTCCCCACCCCCGGCCCCCACTACAGGTTTCTTCTGAGGACTTTCTCTCAATTAATCCCTTGCACAAGAATCCTCCGAGTCTAGAGAACCTCAGACGAGCCTCTTTCCCAGACATTGTGCTGGACGTGGGAGATGGAGGAGGGAGAAGAGGAGAGGGGCTGAGCCGGGGCAGGGGCCGCGGCGGTGTGGCCCTCCCCTGCCCCCTCCTCCCCGCCCCGCTTCTACCCTGCGATGCCACGGATGTGCCACTCAGAACGCCATCAATTATTGAAGACGCTCCGAAAGGAAGGAATGTAAGCGAAGATGAAAGATTTCAAAACGGAAGACAGACAGGTCCCACTGCTTGGGGAGGACCTAAGCTATCATGTCTGGGAAAAAAGCATTTTAGTTTCCTGCCGTGAGAAAGCTCCAAACGCTTTGGAGGCTGAACGAGAAGCTCTGGGAAAGACAGGAAAGAGCGGGCGAGGCTGATGGGCCTTTTTCATCTCCCCACTTTCGCTGATCAAGAGGCGGTGCCGTAAACCTGACGGCGAGGCCTGAGACGGTAGCGACCCTCTTGTTATCTCCCCAGTTGTTTTTCGTAGACAGGAAGGAGTGGGAAGCCAATCAGGAAGGTGACAGCCTCCAGGACAGGAGGGACCAGGGAAGAGGGAGTGTAGCCCTGGTCCTCCGGCTAGGTAGGAAACGATGGAAATGCTGTGTGAGGCATGAGACCGCGGTCCCTTCTGAACCATCCTCAGGGTCATGTCAGGCACTTTTGCAAGCGAAGGAAGAAGAGCAAATCCAGGTCAAGGGTAAAATCAAAGCTGAAACACTGATACAGGAATATTTTTTACTTTTTATTTTTTAAGGGAGAGTCTCACTCTCTTGCCTGGGCTAGAGTGCCGTGGCGTCAGCCTAGCTCACAGCAACCTCAAACTCCTGGGCTCAAGCAATCCTCCTGCCTCAGCCTCCCGAGTAGCTGGGACTACATGCATGCGCCACCATGCTCGGCTAATTTTTTCTATATGTATTTTTAGCTGTCCAGCTAATTTCTTTGTATTTTTAGTAGAGAGGGGGTCTCGCTCTTGCTCAGGCTGATCTCGAACTCCTGGGCCCAAACAATCTTCCTGCCTCGGCCTCCCAGAGTGCTAGGATTATAGGCATGAGCCACTGTGCCTGGCCAGATAAAGGGATATTTAAATAAAATATTTTCATCTGAAGCAACTTTCCCCATTTTTTTTTTGGAGGCTTAACTGTCAAACAACAACTACAAACATTTATGAAGGACTTATAATAATTCAGTCAGCACACTAGGCATTGAAATAAATCCTAATCCCAAACCCAGACATGCTCAGCGGGGGTTTTAAACCAGCTGGGAAATCCAGTCCTGCCAAAGATGTGGCCCTTCCACAGCATCTGTGGGCGTAAGGCTGGATTTGTAATTCAGGTTCGATAGGGAAGCTCAGTAGATTGTAGCTCCCTGAGAGCAGGGAGCTTTGTCTGTCTTGTTCCCCATGGTATCGGCACTGTTTGGAGCAGTACCTAGGACTGAGAGGGGGACATAGACATCTGTGAATGAAAGAATAAATGGTTAAGATGTAGTGTGCTGACTTTGGATTCAGTTTATAACCCAGATCCCTTTCTCACTAGCAAGATTTCCTGGGTAAGATTTCTTGAACTTTCTGAGTTTCAGTTTCTTCATCTATAAAGGGAGAAAAAAAATAGTACCTACCTCCCAGGCTTGTTATGAGGTTTGAATGAACTAGGATGTACACAGCACGGTAGATAGCGAGGTAGGCACTGGCAAATGGCAGTTACTATTATGATTAAGGCTTGTAGATTTCTTATGACAAATGAACAAAGAAAACAGAATTTCACAGGAATAAAAACTAAGTTCTAAGAAGATTGGTGAATAAATAAAACAAAACAGGGCAGTGAAATCCCAATTTTCCTGGCCAATCATTGAAAAAAGTACCAGAAAAAGATAAGGCCATTCCCAGTTGTCAAGAAACCTAAAATAGCGATTTTGAAATAAAGGAAGCGGTAATGTGTTACAAAATCCAATGTGTCTATTCGCATCTATTTCAAAAGACTCAAAATTAAATGATCATAAAAAGGTCTTTGAGAAATACCATTAAGGGAAGAAAGCAAGTTATCTAATTATGTGTTGTGTGAATAATATCTAATTCTAATCTGAATTTAATATAAATATATTCACTTATAATAGAAACCTAATGATGATTTAAAAGCATCCTATTCGGCTTTGATTTTAAAGTGAAATACTTAATCCTTCACACAGATTTGATATGATATGTCTAAGAGAGCCTATGAATATTCATAGCTAGCGTATGAACGACGTGTCCACATCCATACAGTAATACACTTCTTACTCAAGCTGATAGATGCACCCTTTTTCCTCTGGAAAGAAAATAATTAGAGTGTAGCTGAAAATTGAAAAGCCGACAGTCCCCTAAATAAAAGTTGTAGCATCCAGAGGGGCTGCCAGTCTAATAAATTGTTTGTTTAACTGGTTTGGGATGATGAGGTTGACAAGCCAACATGAAGCTTAAAAAGGAAATCTGCCAAGGTGGCCGGTATGCCTGGGGCTCAGGCTGCCTCTGGTGCCTCCAGCAGGCACGATGAAATTCTCCGAAGCCCCACAAGCTCTGCTGGAAGCAAAGGCACAAATCGCTGACCTGTGTCAGTCAGAGATCTTGCCTTGCCCCTTCCACCTGCAGGCAATCCTGACCCTGGGGCCAGGAGGCCCTTCTGCACTGAATGCTGCATCTGGCTGCTCCGCCTCTCAGAGGACAACCAGGTGAAGACGTCCCAGATAACAGTTTGGGGTCCTGAGCAAGGGTGTGCCCGTACACCTGTGCACTTCCTTGTACTCCCTAGCTGTGGTCCTCCAAATCATTTGTGTGGTAAAAAAGAGTATTCTAAGTTGCCTGCTGTTTTCCACTTGCAGGGGAATATATTGTAAAAGAATTGAGTGGCGAATTCTGTTGTACAATAAGGCATGCTTTGGGAATGCTGCTTTCTGTTCTGCAATTATAGGGTGGAGTCTGGCACTCAGCAAATACTGGGGAGTGGCTGAGCCATGAAGTGCATGACCTCTGGAGTCATATATCCTACATTTGAGTTCAGATTCCACCACTGAGTTGGGCAGGGTTTTTGCCCTTGCTAAGCCTCTAAAGAGAGAAATCTTCTAAATCTCTAAAATGGGCATGGTAATCTCTGCCCTATAAACGAGCTGAAAGAATGAAATGAACACAGCGACACAGGCAGCACCTAAGTGTTAGCACTCGATATAGTTGATTCTTCTTGCAGTGGGAGACGCATCCCACAGGAAGCTACTGAGTCAAGGCTGTGACTAGCATAGGCTAACTAACATTGAATGGGAAGGAGAACCTCCAGGCAGATTCGACTCGTCCTTCCCTGCTCCACAGCCTTGGCTCGAACCTCTATGGATGCTCTAATTTCACTCTCCCCTGGGTGTTTGCATGTCTGCCTTCCCATACAAACTGCAGCTCTTAAAGGGTTTTATTGGATGTTGTGTCACTAGGGCCCAGTACAGTGCCTGGCATACACTAGGTGTGGAACTGAATTAGTTCAAATGGCTGTTTTAAATATCTCAATGTGTGGCTTTGGGCATCAAGAAAAAGGGAAAAGAAGATCCTGTAAGTTAGGATTCTTTGGCTTATAAGTACAATAAACCTAATTTAAATGGGCTTAAAACACAGGTAACTGAAAGTCCAGGAGTAGAGTTGGCTCAAATGATACCACCAGAACTTGGTTTCTCTTCCTCTGTCTCTTGGCACTGCTTTTTCTGGTTGGCTCCATTTCAAACAGGCTTCGCCTCTAGCTAGCAAAATTACTGCATAGCTCTTGATCTAACAACTTGCCAGTTTCCAATCCAGCAGGAAAGAAAAATCATGAGTTTTTGTTTCAGCAAAAGACTCATTGCAACTTTAATGTGGTCATGTGTCCACTTCTGAGACAATCACAATCTGATATGTTGATTGGCCCAGACTTGAGTTGTATATTCTTCCCTGAGATGAGGCGAGAACCTCTTCCCTTTAGTTATGAATTGAGATTGGAGTTGGGGTGGGCTCTCGGGGTTAGTACTCGTTTTAAAAGGTACCTGTGATTTTGTTCTTATCCAGGTATGGTGAGGCCAACAGATCAGGAGACGATTGCCCATTGAAAAGATAGTTGTTTATTCACAGTTCCCAAGAGAAGGGGCCATGCCGTGCCATGCAGGCCCACATGGGGAAGCATCAGGCTGGCGAGGAGGCAGGAGTGAGGGGAAGACAGGGGCAAGAGCCTCCGTCGTTGGTTTTCACGGGAAGGAATGGACGAGGCACTGTCGGCAGTCGAGCAGAATTAGGACTGCACAGATCGAATGATTTTGATGAGCTCTGGGCTGTAGGAGTGGTCCCTGGTTGTCTGGTACCTGGCCTTAGGGTGATTTAGGGCAGGGGGATAGTGTCCTGGACTGCAAGAGCCTGATACAAGAAGGCGGGTGGGGATATGGACTAAGGGTTGGTTCGTTTGCATATCAAAGTGGTGCTCAAAGGCAGGTTGTTTGCGGTCTCTGGGAATTACCTACTCCTGGGAGGAGCAGTCCCTCCCCAGGTCCATAAGACCTCAGGAAGTCAAACCATCATAAAATACAAAATAAAAAAAACATGGTTAGTACAGTACTGGGTGGCAAAAACCCACAGATATCTATTATAAAGTCCAAGGTGGAATATAGAGACCGTCTCATTCACTTAACCATTCGTTAATTCATTTACTCATTCATTTATGCATTCAACTTTTTTTTTTACAGGAGTGCATCATTCAACATTTATTGAGACTCTCCCTTGTGCTAGATGCTGAAACTAGGTGCAAGACACATAGAAGCGAACAAGCCAGACGTGGTTCCTGATTATTTTGTCAGTATATTCTGGGCCATTGTAGAAAAGATCTGATGCTCATAGATAAAAATACTCCCACAAGTGAGGATAATTGTTCATGACTTGTGCGGCATTTTAGAGATTACAAAATGCTTTAAGTGTTCTCATTTATTCCTCACAATATCCCTGTTAGACAGAGATTATCATCATCTCATTTTACAGCTGGGGAAGCTGAGGCTTTAAGAAGAGGTAAAGTGATTTGCCCAAGGATTTATGATCAGCAAGTGGCCAAGCAGGGCTCAAAAACAAGTCCAGTTCTCTTTCCACTTTACTGGTATTTTCCAAACTGTGGGACCCCTGCCAGTGGCACACAGAGCATGAAAATGCATGACCCTGGCTTGGTGGGGTGGCTCAGCCCTGTAATCCCAGCACTTTGGGAGGCTAAGGCAGGAGGATCCCTTGAAGTCAGAAGATACCAAAAAAAAAAAAAAAAAAAAAAAAAAAAAATTAGCCGGGCATGGTGGCAAATGCCTGTAGTCTCAGCTACTGGGGAGGCTAAGGCAGGAGGATCGCTTGAGACCAGCAGTTGGAAGTTCCAGTGAGCTGTGATGACTCCACTGTACTCTAGCCTGGGCAACAGAGTAAGACCCTGTCTCAGGGGAGGAGAAAAAAAAAACATGACCTCACATAGTGAGAACTTTATCTTCGTGTTAATTCTCCCTCAATACTTTTAGTTCTATCAAGGACAAAGTCTCCTATCTGTGCTAATATATCTTTAACACCTTTTACTTACTAATCTTTCTCTCTTTAGAAAACAAGAAAGTATAGGACTAAGGCTCAGAACCATTGGCAGCCACAGCTGAGGAGCTAGAATCTAATATCATCATTTTGTTTTATTTATGGCAAGCAACATTGGTTTTCCATTCATGACTGAGATACTAAGTGTCCCTTTGAAATAAATTTATTTGTGAAGTTAAGAAAGTGTTGATTAAAAACAATACCAAACAAATAATAATAGAGGTGGTTTGTGGGTGTGTGCAAGCCATGAAAACAGTACCCAAATTACTGCCACCTGGGAACACCTCAGAGACTAAGCAAGTAGGAAGAGCCTCCTGGAAGGGAAAGTGAAGGGTTTCTATCATTTCTTTCTTGTCCAGGGAGGAAAAGAACTGGGTCAGATCCTGCTCCTTGTAAAAGACATGGTCACGATCTCCTAAGACAGTGGTTCTCAGGCCAAGGTCCAGAGACTGATGCTGACCTAAAACGAGAGTTTTCAAGTCCTTTGTGAAAAGAAAAAAATCACGACAGTGTATATATCAGTGCAAGAATGCCAGTTGTTCTTTCTTAGGTAAGGATGTACTTTATTCTGGAATTTATTTATTTATTTATTTCTGTATGCATGTATGCATGTATGTAGTGCATGTGCATTAAAATGCTCATTCTTTAGTGATTGGTATGATAATAGCAGGCCATTGTTTATTGTGATTGTTCTATTAATAATATCTTGGCAAAACAAAAAGCTGATGACTCCTTTTTTCAACCATTCCCCCCAGCCCTCTGAATTTTTTTCTATCAGTGAACCTCTGTTCTAGGAGACTTCAATTGCAGGAAACAGCTTGCCTTCTATTGCTAGAGGAAAAAGATATTGATAGACCCAGCATTGTAATTGTGGTTACTAGCAATGCAAAACAGCAAACCATAAATCCTTACTGAACGCAGGCGCTGCTGTTTACCATTGAAGAGATCCTTCTTTCTCTCCAGTGTAGCTAAATAAAGACAGGAGATTAGAGAAATGAGATAGCTGTTAAATTAGAGAGGAAAAAAGTTCAAGTTTCAAGGAGGCTGTTACAAAAACAAACAAACATACAAACCAACCAATCCCCAAACTCCTAGACCAATATGTCGCCCTCGGTGACCTAGCAGACAGTCTTACTTGAGCTGGGCAAGCTGACAGTCCATTCGAAATGACAGCCCCACCCCTCTCATACTGTGGTGGTGGAAATGTAAACAGGTTCATGTATATCAGGCTAACTCTTTGACCTAGCGATTCCTTTTTTACTTATTTGTCCAAGAAAATATCATAGCTGGGCACAAATAGTTATAAGGATGTCCTTCAAAACCATCATTTATTACATAGAAAGGCTAGATACAACTTTAAATATCCAACACCAAGAGATTGGCTGAGTAAATCATGGCGCATTCATACACTGTAATACTATGTAAATATATAAACTATGCTGTAGAAAAATACTCAGTATTACGCAAACATGTTAACAATGTGTTGTTAAATTGGAAGAGCATTAAAAAATCAAAAGAGTGAAACATTTACAGAATATCAGATACAGTATGATTTAATTTTTATTTAAAAGACTAGTATAAGACATAATACATCTGGGTGGTGAAATTATTAAGGGAGTTCTATTTTCTTCTTTCAGTGTAAGAGTATTTTCTAAAATGTCTATGACAAAAATATATTACTTTTACTTTAAGAAAAAAAATGATTTCTTTAAATTGGCCCCATTTAACCTGTTTAAAATGGGTCAACAACCCTACGCATGAGCTTTAAAGTGTGCATTTGCAGACCTGCATTTTGCAGTGCTGACGTGCTTCCCCTAGAACTGAAGGGAGACACGAAACCTCTCTGTAAACTCTTTGTAGATTCCCATCTGTGACTCGATAAATATTTGATGCAGTGGCCAGTCAACATCCCTACATTAGTGAAACTTCTGCCCAGGAGCAACTGCACAGCTCTCAGCGATGAGATTGGAGTAAGTTAAAAAGAGTGTATTCATTAGCCACTTCAAAGTGTTTGGTTTTTTTTAGCTGGCAATTTTGCAGACTGGATTATTGGCCCTGCTGTGTACTGTGTGACGACCAAAAATCATACTACTGCAAGGAGGAGCCTGCTTCTTGCTTTAACAACATTTTCTTTCCTTTGTGTTCACAGCCCAGGAGGCAAATGCAGCATGAACCACCTCCCTCTCTTCCCCTTGGTTAAACAGCTGTGAATATCTTTAAAATGAGTTTAGGATCTGCCCCGTAACTTTGATGCCAAAAACCTGGACTCTGGTTCCCATATCTGATGTAGTTTTGTACAATGGGATGGACCACTTGTTCTCTTTACATCTCTGTGGTTACAGTTGATAGTTAAAAAGTCAGCACCTTTGTCCCTAAATATCCTGAATTGACAAGTCAAATGGATGAACAAAATGTAGCAGGGCAGAGAAAGGATCTGAAGCTAGCCCAAATTAATCCCAACTGCAGGGGTTTTCAGAAGGACCTGAGCAAACTCCTACTCATGTTTCAAACCTCAATTTAAATAGCACCTCTTCCTAGAAGCCTGCCAGGATCCATCTCCACTGTTCCAGGCATGGGAGCCCTCTACTGAGCTTCCATAACGTCTGTGCTGATCCTGTGAGTCACTCAGGTGTATTAGAATTACCTGCTTGTTTTTATCTCTCCCCAGCAAACTGAGTTTCATGAAGACTGTCCTGTCCATCACTACCTAGCATAGTATCTGGCACTTAGAAAAGAGCTGAATGCATATTTATTGAATGGAGTACATTTTTCTTGAAATTATTGCTGCAGTGGACTTAGAAAATTGCAGGATTACAGGGCATCGAATTTGAAAGTTTCCTCCACTCATCGCTTGAAGCCCTACCTGCTCCCCATAGCTCTCCAAGCAAGCAGTTGTCTAGTCTGCTTGCGCACTCGTAATGACAGTACCTTCAAAACAGCCAAAGGTAGACTTTGAAATGACTGAGGAAGTTGAGTAAAATAAAAGACAATCAGGGCAGAGCTCAACTGAATTGAGGAGCAATTAATCCAGGCAACTTGTCACTTCCAGCTCTTCCGTCTCCGTATTATTCCTGCTTCCTGAGGTCTTTCTCCTCTTCCCCCTTTTCCGCTGGGTCTTGCTCTCAGCTGAGAGTCAAGCAAACCCCCCAGGAGGGGCTACTGACAGCAGTTTATGGCTCTGCTTCTCAAACCAGATCAGACATATGCCAAGGAGTCCTTGAACTCCAAGACGAACATGCAGTCTCTTCTGAAGCGTCATTTTTATCTGAAGATCTAACATTTTTATATTAAAAAATATATATATACAGTTTAAGGAAGAATATGTGCATGATTTTAAACAGCACAAAACTGCAAAAAATATTGATCGGACTCTTTTGGGCTGAGCCCTTACACTTCTGGGGATTAGAGTTCACTCTTTGTCTGATGGGTTACTTTGGTGGAAAAAATATGAGACGTACTGGTGGCTCGATATGCTATCATATTATACCCCCTGGGGGTATTTGCATTTCCATTGGTTTCTTTCGGAGGCCGATAAAGCTTTAAAACCAAAAGGAATCAATGCATAATGGTGGAATTTCAGGCTGCATGAACCGGGGTCTAGGGACAGAGATGACCCAGCAGAACCATTGCATTTATAAAGCCCACTCCCTAGTAATCTGTCAGCCTGTAAGAGGCAGTCCCATTTCAGGGTGGGTACAGTAATGTCCATTTGATTCAGCTTTGACAGTGTTTGGGCAAGGAACGTAACACCTCCAAGCCTCAGTTTCCCTAGATGTAACAGGAGGGAGGATCCCGCCTTGGCCTCCCAGAGTGCTAGGATTACAGGTGTGAGCCACCACACCCAGCCCAGCTGTGTTCTTTTAATTGAGAAGGTAAGGGTTTCCAGTCACAAATTCTTTCACTGGACAAAGCAAACTGTGAAGACAGACTGTGAAATGTGTAATAATAGCAACAAAATATTTTGTCTTTCAACTTAGAATGTACAAAAAGTTTGTACAGTTTCTTTCTCCATTGGAAAAAAAATTTATGATAACATGAAATATTAAATTTTCTGCCATGTTTCCTCCATGGAAAATTCATAACCAATAATTTAATTCAACTTACGTTTTTCTCATGATTTCAGGAGGAGATTACAGATTTTTTCCAGGATCACCTTCCAATAAACAGTAAAAAAGCAAAATTTTTATCTTTCTTGTCAAATTTGCCAGTTTCTCTGCAATTTCTTTATCTTCTAATGGGCAGGCCAGACTTGCGTTTGTTTCTTCTGAGTTGTGAATTTGATTTGAAAAATTATCTTTTGCATTGTCTTATATTTTGATAAGGAAAGAACTTTCATTAGTAGTAAAGAACATGAAGTCACAGGTGTTTCATCCGACCTGTTCAAGTTGTGGATTTGCTAAGAATACTTTTCTTGCTTATTTTCATTGTTTTGCTCAGTAACTAAATCTTCATTAAATAAGGAATGTGTAATGCTGGT
>RJWJ010042855.1:0-12843 GCA_004363605.1 Indri indri | reverse complement strand
TGAGAGGACAGGACTGGGTGTGGACCAAAAGTGCTGGATTCCTCTGGTGAGAGTGGGGGGTGGTGGTGTTCATTCATGGGAGAAATGGAAATGTTCAGGACAGCAAAGGCTGGAGGAAGTAACTTCCAGTCTCTGTAAATCTGGAACCAGCAGTCCCAAGGGAAGAAAAATTAGGTGGGAATCATTCTTTAATCTATTACTAGCAAACATCTCTCAGACTCGCTCCAGCATAGACCTGCATCATGAATTTGCTGATGGAGGTGCTGCTGGTGCCGCATTTTGGGGACTTCCTGCCTCGGACTGTGGGCCTTGGGCAGAGAATGACATGAAGAAGGTGCTTTGGAACGAAGCAGTTCTTCCATGACTGACTCCGACATTACAAAGGTAGAATAAGGAAAGAGGAAAAATAAGTGAGGTGTCCTAGAGCTCTGTTTTCTTTCTCCTTCAAGAGATGACAATGATGCTTTGGATAACTTCACCAGCCTTTGAACGATCCACAGAGTCCCCTGAAAAGATATCAGACACACACGCCTACTACTGACATTCAGAGTACCTCAGCGTCAGGAGTACATTGAGCTATGCAAAGACACCCTGAACATGTTAGAGGGAGAAATAACATTGAACATTTGCTATAAGCCAGACATTTTATAAACATAATTATTTTTCACAATGATGGTGTGAGGCAGGTACTGTTGTTAACCCCATTTTATAGATGAGAAAAGTGGGGCTCAAACAGATTAAGAAATCTGCCTAAAACCACATTAGTGTGGATGTCTGAATGACTACTGAGGACCGGGGGGCAGAGTCCCTGTTCCCCCAATTCCCTGCCCTACAGCCAATCAGTAACCCACCAATGGCAGGGTGGGGACTTAGCTGAGAGACGTTTGATGCCAAGGCCCCCATTCCTAACAAATACACCACTGCCTGCCATTACTCCAGACTGCCGCATTATTATTTCTAAACCGTCAAATCTTAAATCCTTTCTGCTTTCAGAATGAACGTTTCTGCTGTAGTTGGTAACACCAAGGTTGCTGTCAGCGGGGAGGTTTCTAGAATCCATATGGGCTGGCTTTGTTAGCTCTCTCGTTGTCGAGAAGTTGGCCAGGCTGTGGAAAATTATTTTTTTCTAGGTTGTTGTGATGTGACAGCATATGCTATAGGAGGAAATATCTAGAAAATGAGAGCAAATATACTCTACCATAGAACAAAGTCCAAAGCTCTGTTGCTGTTGACCACTGGCTTGGCTAGCTCCACACTCTGGATTCTCTGGTATTATTTGTATCTTAGAAAGGGGAAGGGAAAGAACCTGTATTTGCTTTCTGCCCTCATGGCATATCTTATCAGCAACACAATGCTCGCTCTGTTGCCCGAAAGGATCAATAAATGAGTGTAGTCATAATGGGTTGTAACTTGATATGATTATAAGGATTAACGCCTTTGATCTCCACTCAGCTGCCAGGCAGGGTGATCCTATAATATTCTTTTTTTTTAAAATCCCAGATATGATAGTCTTGTGAACTGAACCCCTTTTTATATTTGGAAGGCCGCTTGCACTGTGCCAGCTTGTCAACATCCAGAGGTAGGGTGTCTGCTCCAATGGGTGCCTTTACACTATAAATTCTAGAAGCTTCTTAGGTGAAGTGGGAGTGGGATGGCTTGGTGAAAGAAAAGAGAAAGGATACAGAAACTCAACTGTCAGCCTTGTCAATTACTCTAAAGAACCATGCAGTCTGGAAAGGAGGTTCTCAGCCTTCTACGTTTCTCCATCCTCACTGTGGCCGACAGTGATAACTGTTCACAAAACCTGCTTCCTTCCTTTCCCAGAGTTCCCAGTGAGGCTACATTCCCCAGCATCCCTGTGGGTGGCCACGTGACTAAGGGAATGTGAAACGTATTCCGGGTGTGCCCTTTAAAAGCCCTCCCAACCATCCCCCACGCTTTGCTTTCTCCCCTCTTCTGGTTGACAGACTAGAGATACCCCCCAGGGAGATCTTGGCAGGTAGGCGTTCAAGGTAATAGAGCCACCAGCATCCTGTGGCCCTAAATGACAGTGTGGAGGTGGCTCCTCTCCAGCTGACCAGAAGCACTCTTTGGACTCTTAGGTAAGCGACAATAAACTTCTACTATGTTTGAGCCATTATTCATTTGAGCCATTATTCATTTGGGGGTCTCTACCTGACACCAGAGTCTAACCTACCCTAACTAACATACCACCCATCACTGGCTCCTGAGCTCTTTACTTCTGCATCACCAAGTCCTGCCAATTTTATCTCCTAAGTAAGTCCTTCAACAGCTTCCCCTTGCTCCTAGGATAAAAACCTAAACTGTACCATCATCTATGAGAGCAGGTGAGATCTAGCCCCTGCCCACCCCCACTTCCCCACCATAGATGCCGCTTTCTTCTCTGCTCTCTATACTACGGCCGCACCAGCCACCATCACTTCCTTAAACGTGGTGTGCTCTTTCTACCTCAGGCCCTTTGCACATCCTGTTCCTGGTTACTGAAACACTCCTCTCTCCCCTGATCCTTTGTCTCCTACTCAGGTTTCTGAACTCTTCTCAAATAGAGAACGAGTATGGGAGTGGTATAGTGGATTGGATCACTTTTCAAGAAAAAGCACCATTATATTCATTGCTTAGTGCTTTTTATGTTTAAGGGCTGGGAAGAATTTGTAAGGCTGCGTTTTATAAGCTGAAAGCACATGTGCGCAAAAAGTTGTTTAACAAAAAACTGCTAACAACTCAAATATGTGAGGACATAAGTCGGTCTAGGTAAATTATGTAGTATTCTTAAAATAGACTATTATATAGTCATTAAAATTATGCTTATGACACAGAAAAATGTTCATTATTGAGTGAAAAGGAAGCAGGATAAAATAACGATTAAGGAAATATGCGAATATGTCAACTGTAGTTGGCTGAATTTGGAGAGTGGGACTTTGAACAAGTTTGTCTTTCCTTTTCGGCCTCTTTTTAAATTTTCTGTGTTTTCCAAAACTGCATACTCCAATATTTTATAATAAGAAAAACAACAACTGTACCTACATATTATATTATAATTATGCATTTCATAACTTCTTTCCTTTTCCCCAGACTATGAGTTTTCTGAAAGTAATATTTTACTCATCTATGTATCCTTGTATCAGGAGACATCTGATCTATCCTGGATTAGATATTCAATAAAAACTGCCAAATGAATTTAACATGAAATCCTTCTTTCAGGAGACCCTTATATAAGGAGTCCCACCTTTCTGCTCATTACCAGGGTCTGGGTTGCTAATCCTCAAGCTAGGGTATTGCGACCCACTGGCAATGTTACTGGGGCTTAGAGAATTCTCAGTCCTGAGGTCACTAAGCTGCCTGGCTAGAGAGGGGGTAGAGATGACTGAGAGCAGGGGAAGAGCCGTAAGAGCTACTCATAGCAGCAAAGTAAAAGCAGTTCCTCTGCCACTTGGCATTTAGCATTATAACCATCAGTATTGTCACTGGAGACTTAGCTCGATTTCTTTGTCCAGCAAACTATGTAGTCAAAAGCAGGCTGTTTCCCACCCACTTTGAATAAATACCTTGTTTAACAAAAGGCATAATGACAGAGGCACAAAGATTTATTTTAGTTAACCAGAATTAATACAAATAGTTCTATGGGTAAAGACAAAAACAAAGACTACAATGTCACAGCCAGGCAAAAGCTGGATATAGCCATGGTGGGTCTCACTATAAGGTGACCAAGTGAGCTACTGGATAAGGGATGTCCAGGAGACAGGGCCCCAGGTGGCATGGAAGAATGGGCCAAGCTCATTTTAATGTCCTAGGCTCCCTGCAGTAAATACCGTCCCACCTGGGGACAGTTCCCTCAATCTCCTTCAAATGCCCAATTCCTTGTTTTGCTGCCCTTTCCTCCCCTTTTCTTTTACTCCTACCAATCCCAACTCTGAAGAAGAGACACCGCATGGTCCACATCCCCAGACAGTGTTTTGTCTCCGAGGCATGTGTTCCTCGTGATCAGCTGGGGAGTGACTGTTCTGAAAGGGCCCAACTGGCACATTAATCCCTGCAATGGGGGCAGCTCATTCACGGAGATACCTATTAGGTCTTATTCCCTATCTAGGAGAACAGGGCCGAAAGGGATTTGGTTCCAGAGGGCTTCACTGATAAGGCTGGAAGGGAAGCATTACAAAGGCCAAGGGAAGCTTCACAAAGGAGAAGCTAATGCACAAACAAAGACAGATTTATGTTTCAGATACCCTGAAGCTATTGGAACATTTCAGATAAAACCTGATCTTGCTGTTATTTAGAAACAATAAGCCCTAGATTTAGATATTCTTATTACTCTAAAATGGGTTTTATGGACTTATAAATAACAAGTTGAGGTAAACCTTCAGTGATGAAGCTGAGGTCTAAGCGGAGAAACCCCCAGAGCAGAGGCATCGCTGTGTCCACTCTGCAGACAGGACATAACCGGGGAGCCTGGGTTTGGGTTTGGGGGTAGACACGCCTCTGTAGGGCGTATCTCATGAGGACAGTGATCAGGAGACTGCAGCTGCCCAGTGGCATAAGAGCCATTCATTTCTTCTTTCCACTGTGGGAGTGAAAACCCTAGTCTTCGTATCAGAGATGAGTGGTCCACAGGAAGGGAGAAATAGTAGCAGGGCTTTGGTTCTGCTCTGTGTTGGTGTTTTTTGTTCTTTAACTGAAGGTCAATACCTTTATAAAGAACATCTTACCACTCCCTATTGTCTACTCCTCAGTTCCCTGTGCCTTTCTGGTGTCTGAGTTTGTAAGTCCTACCCAAGAGCGACACCGATGTCACAACTCCTAATCACATTGGCTATCTTCTCTAGTGACTCCTGCCCATTTCTGATTTGGGTGAACCCCAGGCTCCTGTTGGTCTCACCTCTGCCTTCTCCCTCACGTTCATCCCCTCCTTACCTTTCCACCACCACTGCCCTGAGTTCGGGCCCCATTATCTCTCCTCTAAACTACTATGATGGCTTCTTTTTTAAAATGGATACATAATAGATGTACATATTTTCAGGATACATGTGATAATTTGATATAATCATATAATGTCCAAAGATCAAATCAGGGTAATTGGGATATACAGCACTTTAAGTATTTATCTTTTATTTATGCTAGGAATAGTTGATTTATTCTCTTCTAGATATTTTGAAACGTACAATAGATTAATGTTAACTGTAGTTGCCCTACTGATCCATCTCACATTAGGTCTTATTTCTTTATCTAACTGTGTATTTGCACCCACTAACCACTCTTCATCTGCCCCTGTGATGGCTTCTTAACTGGCCTCTCTGTCCCAGTATTTCTCTTCTTTTATCCAATTTACACACTGCTGGTGGCTCACTCTTACGGTGTCATGACTCCTTAATATCACTCTATGCCTTTGTCTACACTCCTTGCCCAGGCATTCAAGGTCTCCTATGGTCCGGTCACAACTCAGCTTACTGACACTGAAGCCCTTCACACCCCTTTGGCACTCTGGCCTCACCAGACCACATCTCACACTGTTCCCTCTACAGCCTTTCCTGCTCCCGCGAGTTTTCTCACATGCCTTTGTCCACTTGAAACTCCTTTTCCCCATGTTTGCATGTTCATATTCTATCAGTATGGAAGGCCAAGATTTAAAAACACACCTATTTTACTGCCTCTGTCCCAGAAAGAATTAATCTTTCCTCCTCTAAATTTCTGTAGCACTTTGTACTTTCGGGGTGATTGAAGCTCATGCTTTAGCTTTCCTACTAGCACTGCATCCCTGAGAGCACCATCCATGTCTAATTTATCTTTGTATCCCCAATATTTAAACACACAAATACAAGAATTAATTTCTCACCTGCAACTTGGCAGTTAATTGTCACATTCACTCCCTGCACTGTTTTGATGGTGCTTCCGATGTCAACGGTGACTGCAGGCTTCTCCGTGTTGAGCACAGTCATTCGTGATGTTTTCACTAGAGGCTTTCCTGAAGATGAAAAAAAATGTGAGATGTTACCGGATGGTGACCATGGACTTGGGGCATTCCCTTGAAACGTGGGATAAACATCAATGAACAGGTGGGCTACCCAGACTTTTCCCACCATATTTTCCCTTGAAAGAACTGTAACTGCATGGTATGCAACCATCCCTCCACCTGCCTACCTATTGTAGCGTTGTCAGAAAAAGAACAAGAGTTGAAGAGTCTGAAGATAGAGTACACAAGTTGGCATGATTTATGCATTTTAATCATTAAATTAACAAATTACCCTATACATTGTATTTTTATGGGCTTATTTTTTAAAAATTAAAGTTTTTTGAAATAATTGTAGATTCACATGCAGTTATACGAAGTAATGCAGAGCAATCCTCTATGCCCTTCCCCTTCTTACATCTTAGAGAACTAGAATGCAATATCATGGCCTCAATATTGACATTGATAAGGTTAAACTACGAACATTTTCATCACTACAAGGACCCCTCATGCTGCTCCCAAACCCTCCTTAACCTTTTGGCAACCATTAATATGGTCTCTATTTCTATAATTTTGTCATTTTACGAATGTTATGTAAACAGAGTCACACAGTATATTAACTCTTGTGACTGGCTTTTTCTTCCACTCAGAATAATTCTCTGGAGATTCTTCCAAGTCTCACGTAGCATCACGGTTCCATGATGTATCAATAGTTTTTCCCTTTTTACTGCTTAGTAGTGTTTCATGGTATGGAAATATTAATACCACAGTTTGTTTAGTCATTCACCTGTTGAAGGACATCTGGGCTGTTTCCAGATTTTGAATATTACAAGCAAAGCTGTTATAAACATTCTGGTCTAGGTTTCTAGGTGAAAATGAGTCTTAATTTCTCTGGGATAAATGCCCAGGAGTGCAATTCCTAGGTCATATGGTAACTGCATGTTTAGATTTTTAGAAACCGCCAAACTGTTTTCCAGAATGGCATTTTACTTTCCCTCCCGCAATGTATCAGTGACCCAGTTTCTCTGCTTCCTTGCATTTGGTGTTGTCACTCATTTTTATTTTAGCCATTCTGATAGGTGTGTAGTGATATCTCATTGTGGTTTTAATTTGCATTTCCCTAATGGATAATTATGTTGATGATCTTTTATGTGATTTGCCTTATGTATATCCTCTGGTGAAATGTCTATTCATGTCATTTGAACATTTTCTAATTAGATTTTTTTTTGGCTATTGAGAGTTGAGTTCCTTATATATTTCAGATATTAATCCCTTGTCAGATGCATAGCTTGCCGATATTTTCTCTCCTGCTATAGGTTGTCTTTTCACTCTTTTGATTGTTTCTGTTGCTGTGCAGAAGCTTTTTAGTTTGATGTAATCCCCAAAGTCAGAGGAGGACACCCCAAAAGAGAAAACTATGGCCAATATTCCTGAGGAACATAGATGTAAAAATCTTCAATAAAATATTAGCAGACTAAATGCGACAGTACATTAAAAAGATCATTCACCATTATCAAGTGAGATTCATCCCAGGATGGAAGGATGGTTCAACATACACAAATCAATAAACATAATACCTCAGAATTAACAGAATGAAGGACAAAAACCATATGATCGTTTCAACAGATGCGGAAAAAGCATTTGACAAAATTCGACATCCCTTCATGATAAAAACTTTCAACAAAGTAGGTATAGAAAAACATACCTCAACACAATAAAGGCCATATATGATAAATCCATAGCTAATATCACATGAACAGGGAAAAGTTAAAAACTTTTCCTCTAAGATCCAGAACAAGACAAGGATATCCACTTTTGCCACTTTTATTCAACATATAATAGTACTGGAAGTCCTAGCCAGAGCAATTATGCAAGAGAAAGAAATAAAAGGCATCCAAATTGGAAAAGAAGAAGTTAAATTGTACCTGTTTGCAGGTGACATGATCTCATATATAGTAAACCTTAAAGATTCCACTAAGAAACTGTTAGAACTAATAAACAAATTCAATAGAGATACAGGATTCAAAATCAACATACAAAGATCAGTAGTGCTTTTATATACTAATAGTGAACTATCTGGAAAAAAATCAAGAAAACAATCTCATTTACAGTAGCTACAAAAAAAAAATTAGGAATAAATTTAACCAAGGAGATGAAAGATCTCTACACTCAAAACTATAAAACACTGATCAAAGAAATTGAAGAGGACACAAATAAATGAAAAGATATCCCATGCTCATGGATTAGAAGAAATTGTTAAAATGTTCATACTATACAAAGCGATCTACAGATTCAACGTAATTCCTATCAAATTACCAATGACATCTTTCACAGAGGTAAAAAAAATCTTAAAATTTGTATGGCCCTGAATAGCCAAAGAAATTTTGAGCATAAAGTACAAAGTTGGAGGCATCACACTATCTAACTTGAAAATATACTACACAGCAAAATACCATGGTACTGGCATAAAACATAAGCCAACGGATCAGAATAGAGAAGGCAAAAATAAATCCATGCACTTATAGCCAACTCATTTTCAAGAAAAATGCCAAGAACACACATAGAAAAAGGACAATCTCTTCAATAAATGGTGCTGGGAATCTGCATATTCACAGCAGAAGAACGAAGTGGACTCCTATCTCTTACCACACACAAAAATCAACTCAAAATGTATTAAAGACTTAAATGTAAAACCCAAAATGATAAAACTACTGGAAGAAAATATAGGGAAAATGCTTCATGATGTTGGTTTGGGCAAGAATTTCTTGGATAAGTCCCCAGAAGCACAGGCAACAAAAAGCAAAGATAGAATCATGCTTTTGATATAAAATTTAATTACTATGAACCTGGATCTAGATCCTGAATATTTCTTTTTCTAAAAGTTTTATATTTCATGTTTTGCATTTAAATCTGTGATACATTTTGAGTTACTTTTGTATTAGGTGTAAGACTTTGGTCAAAACTCATTTGTTTTTTGCCTGTGGATGTACAATTGCTCCATCATCATTTATTGAACAGGCTATCTTTCTACAATGAATTGCTTTTGCACCTTTGTCAAAGTCCACTGGGCATACTTGTGTGGACCTATTTCTAGGTTCTCTGCTCTACTGATCTATGTGTCTCTCTGCCAATAACACATAATCTTAATTACTGTAGCTATATAATTAATTTTGAATTTGGGTAGGCTGATTTATTCTATACTGGTTCCTTTGCCTTTTAATATATATTTTAGAATAATCTTCTCTATATGTATAAAATCTTACTAGGATTTTGATAGGAATTCCATATATGAGGGGAGAAATGACATCTTTACTGTGTTGAGTCTTCCAATCTGTGAACACTGTATGTCTATCTTCGTTAACTTAGATCATCTTTAATTTCTTTCATCAGAGTTTGTTGTCCTGTTATGTTTTGTTTAATTAACCTAAATAGTTTGGATGTCTTTTAAAGAATGGTAAATGATGTGATATTTCTAATTTCAGTGTTCACTGCTGGTATATAGAAATATAGTTGCTTTTTGTAGAACCTGTGACCTTGCTAAACTTACCTGTTAGTTCTAGGACTTTTTATTTTTTGTAGATTCCTTGGGATTTTCTACATAGATAATCATTCCATCTGCAAATAGGGACACGTTTTATTTCTTCTATTCGAATCTGTATGCCTCTTATTTCCTTTTCTTACATTATTGCACTGGGGCAGAACTTTCAGCACTACGTTGAATAAGGGTGGTAAATGTGGGTGTTTGGATGATGATGATTTTTCAGTTGAAACCTGGACATTTTTGTATTGTTACAAGACTCTGGATCTTATTTAAACCTTCAGTTTCAGCTGACTTTTTCTGAAACCACTCAGGCATGGGAGCAGAGAGTAACACTACCTGGTTACTACCTAGTGGAGGCAGAAGTACAGGATCTCCACTTGGCCTCTTGTGTTACCCAACTGGGGGCTCCTTATCACTGCTGGGCAGGCCTGAGAGTTCTGGCTCCCTGCATGGCCCCCACTGGCACCGCCATAGGAGGAGTCTCCTTACCGCTGGGAGGTGGCAAGAGTCATCACTCTCCAGTGCAGGGTGCTGCAAGGTGAAGGTGGAACTCCAGGCTCCCCATGTGATCTCCACATCACACCCTGGTAGGGATGAAAACCCTCATCTTCTCTGACATCACCTCCACGGGGATATGGGGGCACCTCGTTTCAGTCTGGCCAAGGGGAAAGTCTAGGCTCTCTAGTCAGCCTTTGCTGGTGTGGGTAGCGGTGGACCCAGTGTTTCCTGTGGCTTCTGGCTAGAGTAGAGTAGAATTTTCTCAAAGTTTTCCATCTTGCTATGCTGCCCATTTCCTGGTCCTGTTGCTGGAGAAAGTATGTATTTAGCTGGGGCTTTCTTTCTTTCTTTCTTTTTTTGTACCCATTGGCATTTCCTGGTAGCTGGCTTCTTCAGCTCCAGGTTTGGGATTTATGAGGCAAGAAGAAATCCTACAAATTCATAGTTGTGCTCTTCCTCAGTTTCCAAGGTTCCTAGCCAGTCTGCTTTCTTCGCTCCACTTTTCAGTTCTTTTATGTGTGTTTTATATATAATGTACAGGTTTTTTAGTTTAGCAGGAAGAATACGGAAAAATACAACAAGGCCATCTACGCCGTCTTCTCAGAAGTGGAAGTTCTATATATGTTATGTTTTATAGGCCTTTATCAGCTGGGGATAAAATACAGCACTTCTTGCACATGACCACAAAATACAATGAAAAGATTCATTATATTGAGCACCTTGGGGAAATGAGGGTCCACATGAGATCATTTTCATATACCCAAAGCTTAATCTTTTGTAAGTCAAATGGATTTAATTTTGTTTTAACCATTTCATAGGCAGGACATTCCACAACGGCATTCACTCTTCTCTGCCTTCATTAACCGTGAGGAAAATGTTAATTCAGAAATGCCCTTTGGAAGTGTAGACCTATTTTCTGTTCTCTCCCATATCTATTTAGTCTTTATTCCTGCTTGCACTGTCCCATGGCCTCACAGTCCTCTCCTGTTTTATTTGCCTTCTAGGCCTAGGCAGTTAAGCTCATTAGAACTACCGTTTAAGGGCAGAAACTTGAATAAGATTCTGAGGAGCTCACCTTTGTGTGTGTGCATCAGCTCTCCAAATGTATTTTGACTGTTTAGTGGCCGTCTCCCTTATTTCATCTACGTTCCGTTCATTTGATATTAGATATGACCTGATCTGAAGATGAGTGATTTAGTGCTGTACTGACGGGTGAGAATATTGATGCAGGGCAGCAAGGGCAGGAAGCAGCTGGAAGGACACTGAATAAACACTGGCATACTTGCCTCGCTTCCCTACTTGCAAGAAGCTACCCAGCTCTGACTCCAAATCTACCCCAAATCTCACCAGCAATGCTGCTGCTATAATGCAATGTTACCATCGTCTCTGGCTGGACTGTTGCAACTGTTGCACAGTTTTACTGGCCTGCTCGCTTCCACTCTCCCCCCACTGCCGTTTTGTCTTCTGATAGCCAGAGCAATCTTTCTAAAACATAAATTGGATCATACAGCTTTTCTGCTTATATTTTTCAGTGCAATTAGAACAAAATTTTAAGCACCTTTTCATGACCAACCATCCCCTACACATGAAGGCCCAGCAGTCTCCATCTCCCACCTCCCTATCGGTCACTGTGCTCCAGCACGCTGGCTTACCTTTAATCCAACACGGCAGCAAAGGCACCCTGGCTGCACCCTGTCCCTTACATTCTCCACCTACAGACTTCTGCATGGCTCTCTTCTTCTGGTCATCCAGGTCTCTGTGCAAATAACACCTCCTAGGGAGGCCTTTCCCAGCCACCCATTAAAGCATGCATCCCTTCACTCCCCTATCAGGCATTATGTAGCTCATTGCCGATTTTATTTTTTTCATAAGCACTGAAACTACCAGAATTTATCTTATATATTTGTGTGTTCTCTACACCACCCCGCCCCCACTGCACCTTAGCATGTTACCTCCATAAAACTAGGGATCTTTCTTGTTTGCTTCTTTATTCCTACCACCTAATCCTGGCACATAGTAGGTCTTCAATAAATATCTATTAAATGAAAATATGTATGTGTATGGTATGCTATGTGCATTATTGGATTTTTTTCTTTTAATAACAACCCCAAGAGGCAGGTAGGTAAAATATTACTATCTCTTATATAGACAAGGAACTTAGGCTCACAAAAGTAAGCCCAAGGCCACAGAGGTAGCAAGTAATAAGGCAGAACTGGACCCCAGATCTCTGGCCTGAAGTCCAGTGCTTGTTTTAGGGGTCCCAAATTCTTGTCTGTAGACTGCCTGCCATTGAATCCCTAGGGCACTTGTTAAAAACATAATCTGTCCTGCTATAACACAAGAGCTGCCCCACGGTGTCATAAAAACAACTGTGCCATGCGGGAAAATGAGGTTAGGGACGAGAGAGTTTTAGACTCATAATTACCAAGTTATTTTTCCTATAGGAATTTTCATAATAAAAGGGGGTTTTATAGCTGCAAGTGTATAGCTATAAAACTCAAGTGTCACTGAATTAAATCCAGCCCTTAATTAATTATATTGAGTTTTTGCTGAAAACTAATGGCCTTTTTTCCTGTCAGTAGAGGTGCTATTGTTAGCACAGGCTGCTTCCTATATATCCTTATTGCCTTCATGACGTATTGTTAAGACGAAGCACAGAGTTACCCAGGTATTTATAACCGATGGATATTTATAATGAAAACAATGTTTCTTAATCAACTGGCCCTCCTACATCTACTAGAAAAATGCTTCTTTTTGAGTCCCATTCCAGATCTACTAAATCTCAATCTCAGAAGAGGGAGTGGAAGCTGTAATCTCCGTTTCTAACAAGTTCCTAGGTGAT
>RJWJ010042854.1:0-12861 GCA_004363605.1 Indri indri | reverse complement strand
TGTCTCCAGAGCATGTGTCATTATCGAAGTTCACAATGCATTATTCTACCTTTTCATTGTCGCTAATCTGTCTGACTTTCGCTGAGGGCAGTAACTTAATTTGTTCATTTTTCTATTTATCTGACCTAGCAATATATGTAATAGCAAGTATGCAAAACAAGTTCTTGAGACAATGTGGGACATTAGGGAAAAATACAACATTTCAAGTCAATTCATAGTTTATGAGGATGAATAAGATTACATAACTTTTCTAAGCCTTATTGTTCCCAGAGAGGAAATTTCAAGAAGGGAGTTGTCAGTGGTTTCAAACACTACACTTGGGCAATATTACTTAAGTTTTCTAAGCCTGATTTGTCCAAGAGACCTCTCAGCAATTTCTAACACTATACAAATTTAAAAGTACCCATTGAATTCAGCAGAAAGATCATCAGTGACTAATTTGAGACAAGTATCAGTGGCATAGTGAACGCTGAAGAAAGTTGCAGTGAGCCAAGTATTGCACTGATTGGAAAGAAAGGGAGACAGGAGGCACAGACAATTTTCATGCTGGGCAATACATACAATTAATTGTATTCAAAGGAGTTTTGTTTATTAGTTGGAAGAGGAGGAGATTTGAGCATACAGTGTTCAAATGTTTAAAGGAGAGAGGCAATATAAAAAGTTAACAAGGAAAGGGAACAATCTGTAGAGCAGGATCTCTCAGGGGCTCCTAGCTGGGAAATGTCATGGAAACAAATGGAGATATTTATTTGAGACAAGAGAAGGGATCCCAAATTCTTCTATATCAACATAATTATAGGGAAAATGATAATGTGAATATAGATGAGGTTACAGGCTTATAGGTGGTAAGGAATTGAGGTAGCTCCCACCTGGGCTTCAAATGGAATGGGGTGCGGATGGGTTTCATGGGCTTAAAAAGCAATTCGTAGCACAGCACCATGATTAAGAGCACCTCCTCTGGTGGCCAACTCTGGACTTAAATTCCAGTTCACCCTCTTACTAACTGTATAACCTCACACAACTAATTTAACATGCCAGTCACTTGTTACCCAGTAATAATAATCACATACTTCCCCACTTCAGTGGTCTAAGGAATTGATCAGTTTATATATATATATATATATATATATATTCACCTAATAGTGCTGAGCATAAAATAAGTCCTGTATGTGTCAGCCAGTATCAGCGTGTGAAGCAAGGGTTGTCCTACTTCTCCTGGAGTTGGTGGATTCAGAGATTTTTAATAGAGGGAAGACGGATTGAAGGGAATACTTCAGAGAACTAAAAAGAGCTAGTGCAACATCAAAGCGGTAAGCAGTGTCAAGGACCCAGTTCACATTGGAGGTCATGAATATGATTGCAGCCATCTTCAAGGTTTGCCGCCTTCACTCTGGTATGAATAGATGAGAAGAAGGCAGACAGTTGGGTCGACCCAACTGGAAGCTGCGATGGAACAACAATGAGGTGATGGAATTGAGAACCCTAGCAAGAGGCAGACTGAAGTGATAGACCATGGAGTCCAAGCTAGATATGTTATGAAATGAAGGGGGCTTTATAAAGAGAGAAAGTAGAGGCGAGGACTAGAAAAGATGGAAAATTGGTATTTATGTGGTTTTCTGAGCAAGAGGGATAAGATATAGGGAGCCATGGTAACCTGACAGCCATAATTCTAGGACACTTTGAGGACAACTAGAGGCCTCGCCTTCCCTGCTCTGGGATGGGAAGACAGCTAAGAGAAAGGGTGGGGCCCAGGAGAGGAGAATAAAGAGAATTGTGATGGGATGGGAGGGGGTGGGGCTTGAGGGACGCGGGTGGTGCGCCCCACAATTACTTGGTCTGGCTCAGGCGAAAGGCGCCCAGGGGCGCCCTGAAGCTCTGCAGCATGTGCCTGTGCTGCTGGGAAACCGAGCCTTCCCAAGTCAGCCCTGTGAGTCCGCTGGGGCCCTTAATCTCGCCTCTGCATCCCCAGCTCTGAGTTTTGCACTTCAGGCCCTGGCAACCTTAGCCACAGCCTGCCTGTCCTTCCAGCGGTTGTACATGCGGTTTGGTGCTGGGGGTTGGGAAATCCCAGGTGGAGACCTTTCTAGAACCCGGGCTGCTGGATCTACCTGAGATGAGGAAAAGTCCCACCCAGCGCTTGCTGAGGGACAGGCGCGTTCAATTAACTTGTTTGTTGACTGACCCATCGACCCGCCCTAAGAGGTGGGGTGGGAATTACGGAAGTAGGGGCAGGATACAACGCTAAATATTCAGATGCGGAAGAGATTCCTTTTGGGTCTTCGGGTTAAAAAAAAACCGGATTAAAATGAGGGAAGAGGGAGGTATTTAAGATACGATTTAGAAATGGGGAAGGGGTGGGAACCTTATAAACTAACAAACAAGCTCCTCTATGCTTCAGAAAACCACACCGTCTCAACCAGCCCAGTTTTCCTTTAGGCTAGATCCTTCAACGAAGAGCAAGGAGGCACCACTTAAGTCACTTACCATCAGAAACATGATTTGGGGGTTTCTTGCACACCTTTTCCCTCCAGAATAAATCTCAGTACTCTGCCTGTTCCCTGCAAAGTGGTTCATAGACGGTTCTTTTTTCACGTAACGCTGTCTCCACAGTCCACCCCAATTTCTACCTTAGATGTTCTTATTCTGATCCTGCCTATTGCAGCTGAAATAATATTCATATAATACAGAAATAAAAACAGTAACATTGGATTCCTGTTATAATAACTAATTTTTCTGCTTTCTCATGACTCGTACGTGGGTGTGTTTTTAAATTTTGCATATTACATAGGAAGTATCAAGACAGCCTCATCCTTCAGCAGTGACAGAAAAGCAGGTAATATTGAATAAAGAACTAAATTCTGGTTGTTTAAACTTTATGTCTTTAACTTGTTCCTTTGTATCGTGGTTCCTAACATATTTATCACTTTTATTAGCTAGATACTTCTGAGATTGCTTTCTTGGGACTCTGGGAGCTTGAGACTGCTATTAAAATGGGTCTTAACTAGGGTAAACTAAATGGCTTATATTCTTTTGTTTTAATGTAATATTTGATACATATACATATCTTTTTGTTTAAACCAGAATAATAATGTATATCCCCAATTTAAGAATTAAAACGTATGAGTATCCTTGAATCCAGCTAGGGACTGCTTCCCTAATCTACTACCTGTATCTCTCCCGGAGGTAACCACTACCTTAAATTTTAATTTTGCCAATCTCTTCCTTTTCTTTAATAGTTTGTTAGATATATGCCTCTATAACTAAGTTGGTTTTGAACTTTATAAATATAAGATCACACACAATTCAGTGTATGATTTACTCTTTCATCTCAACATTGTTTCCTAAGATTCATCTATACTGTTGTATATATTAACAGTTATGGTCCCTTTATTTTTCACTGCTGCTTAATATTATGGAAAGTATTACAGTTTATTAATCCCTTTTTATGGAAATTAAGTTGTGTTTGCATTTTCCTATGACGAGCAGTGGTACTACAAGCATTCTAGTACATGCTTTCTTTCAGCATACGCTAGAGTTTCTCTTGATTATTTACACTGGAGTGGAATGGCTGGATCATAGGGAAGGCGAATTTTTCATTGTTATAAAGTAATGCTACATTGTTTTCAAAGCATTTGTACCAATTTACACTCCCACTGGCAGTAGATAAAAGTTTTTGTTATTCACTTCCTTTCTATCTAATACTGCATTTCATTATCTTCAAAACATTTACTTTCATTACCTAGGTCTCTGCTACTTGTAGATGCCTGGTGACATAAAAAGTTGTGTGTGAAAGGAAACATTTAAGAGGAGTAAAGAATGTAATTGTTTTCTTATTTCCATGAAGAAAATTCCCTGGGTGTTTTTAACGAACATTACCTTTAAAGTAAAAGTAAACACATGCATCCATGAGTCTGGGTCTATCTAAATGTGCCCAGTGGTGAAGTAGGAATCAAGAGTAAATAGTCCCATTTGAAAACGCTACTGATACTCTAATGCATTTTTCTTCACATATGAATCACATATTTGAAAGAAAAGGTTTTCTTTTTCCTACGTCTGTGTAGCAAAGTCATATGCATTAATTGTGCTTATCTTTTTTTAACTGACGCAAACCAAAAATGTAATCAGCATGTTACTTTTATATTTTATAAAAAGTATGATTTGTTTTCTTTCCTTTTAATTTTCCTAAAGCTTGCAGATAAGCGTATTCAGGATATGCAAAACCTAAAGAAAGAGAAGAGGAGATTAAGTAAACGGTTTGCAAACCCTGCTCCTATTCCAGACAGAGGACTCCTAGTAAGTACGAGGTTTCACACTTGATATCTTCATTTTTGATTTATGTAATATTCACTCTAAATTTTGTTTTTCCCTTGTCCTTTGAGAAATTTGTGATTTCAGTCTTAAATATCCTCTAATCACATTCTCATCTATTATTTATATCTTCTATGCAGTTATCCTAGAGGTGATGTGGTTTAATAAAAATAGTATGATCTTTAAAACCAAGTTGTTCTGGATTTCAGTTCTTGTTTTGCCATATGTTAGCTGACTGCCAAGGTTATTCACTTAAATCTTTTGGATTACATGATTTGGAAAATAAATTACAAAATCTCTTGGCAAATAGTTATTCAGCTTAGTATTGAACACTTGCAGCATCAGAAAACTCTCTACACCAATCACAGTTTATTTCATCTTTTCATATCTTCGACAAAAATTAACTATTACTTTCCTCCAGTTTCAGGCTTTTATTCAGGGTAAATTTTCACACTTCCTCATCCATTCCTCTTTCAGCCTACTGGTGAGCTCTGGCCTTACTTGGGCAATCTGTAGATCTGAATTATATGTCACATAGAAGGATTCGGGGAAAGTTATATTTCCAATAATCAAGTTTTTTGTTGGTTTTCTTTTTGAAAAAAATGTAAGCACAATTAATGAATAGCTATGTTGGTTAGGAATTGCTGACTTCAGCTCTTTGTATCAGAAACTCAACGGCAGTGGGTTAACCAAATAGGAGTATATTTTTTTCTTCAAACAAGAACTCCTGATTTAGGCAGTCAGTGGCTGACATGGTGGTTTCGAAAATCAAGGAAATCCCAAGTTCCCTCTGACTTTCTGATCGTCCATACTTATCACATGGCTTTTATTCTCATGGTTTTAAAATGGCTCGTGTATCTACAGCAATCATATCCACATTCCAAAAGGAAAAAAAAAGACCATTGAAAAGGCAAAATGCATGTGACAATGAATCAGTTTCCTTTTGATCGTGAAAATAGCCCTTCAGAATATATATATGTATATATATATTTATGTCATTATTTTATAAACCTCATTAAAGTAAAATTTGCACACCATAAACTGCACATATTTAAAGTATATGATTTTTTGTTTTGACACATGTACACCCATGAAATAGCAAACAAGATAATGAGCATATACATCATCCTCAAAAAATTTATCGTACCCCTTTTTATTTTAATTAGTAGACTTTATTTTTAGAGAAGGTTTAAATATGCAGTAAAATTGAGCAGAAAGTACAAAGAGTTCCCATATACTTTCTCTCATGTGCCCCCAACCGTTTCTTAATGACACCTTGTATTGTTGTGATACATTTATTACAATCGATGAACCATTTTCGATACATTATTAACTGTAGTCTATGGTTTACATTAGGGTTCACTCTTTGTGTTGTACAATTCTGTTGGTTTTAACAAATGCACTCAATATCTTATATCCATTATTACGGTATTATACAAAATAGTTTCACTACCCTAGAAATCCCCTGTATTCCACCTGTTCATCCTTTCCCTTCTTGCCCTCCCTCAAATCCCTGGCAACCACTGACCTTTTTACTATATCTGTAGTTTCCAGAATGTTATGTAGTTGCAGATTGAATTTTTTCACTTTAAATATGCATCTAAGTTTCCTCTTATCTTTCATGGCTTGATAACCCAGTTCTTTTTATCATTGAAAAATGTTTCCTTGTGTGGATATATCAAAGTTTATTCATTCATCTCTTGAAGGATATCTTTGTTGCTTCCAATTTTTGGCAATCATAAATAAAGCTGCTATAAACTTTCATCTGCAGGTTTTTCCATGTACATAAATTTTCAATTCATTTGGATAAATACTTAAGAGCATCATTGATGCATCATGTCATACGACTCTGTTTGGCTTTGTAAGAAACTGCTAAACTGTCTTCCAAAGTAGCTATACAATTTTTCATTAACTCCCACAATGAAGGAAAGTTCCATTTGTTCCACATCCTTGTCAGCAGTTGGTGTTGTCAGTGTTTTTTACTTTAGCTACACTAACAGATGTATAGTGATATCTCATTGTTTTAATTTTCACTTCCCTGATGACTATGATATTGACTATTTTTCATATGCCTATCTACCATCTATATAACCTCTTTCACAAGGCATCTGTTCAAATCTTTTGTCCGCTTTTTAATTGGTGTGTTTATTTTCTTATTATAGAGTTCTGGGAGTTATTAGTATATTTTGGACACCAGTCATTTATCAGATATGTGTTTTGCAAATATTTTATCCCAGTCTGTGACTCACCTTTTCATTCTTATAACAGTGTTTTCCCAGAGCAGAGGTTTTTAATTTTAATGAAATCCAACTTATAAACCATTTCTTTCATGGATCATGCTTTTTTGTGTATCTGAAAACTTATTGCCAAACTTAAGGTCGCATAGATTTTCTATTGCATTAGCATCTAGAGATTTTACCCTTTTGTATTTTACATTTAGCTGTATGCTCCATTTTGAGTTAATGTTAATGAAAAGTGTAAGGTTAATGTCTAGGCTTTTTTTTTTTTTTGCATGCAAATGTCAAGTTATTCTAGCACCATTTGTTGGAAAGACTATCCTTTCAGTCTTGTATAAATTTGCTCCCTTGTCAAAGATCTGTTGACTATATTTGTGTGGATCTATTTCTGAGATCTCTATACTGTTTCATTGAATTCTGTTCTTTCACCAGTACCACACTCTCTTGATAACTAGAGTTTTAGTAACTCTTAAAATCAGGTAATGTCAGTCATCTGATTTTGTTCTCCTTCAATATTATGTTGGCTATTCTGGTTCTTTAACATTTCCACGTAAAATTTAGAATCAGTTTGTTGAAACCCACAAAGTAACTTTCTGTAGTTTTGATTGGGATTGTGTTGGATCCTTGGATCAGTTTGGAAAGAAATGACATTTTAACAATATCGAGTCTTTCTATAAATTAACATAGAGTTTCTTCCATTTATTTAGATCATCTTTTATTTTTTCCTCAGATTTTTATAGTGTTCCTCATCCAGATTTTGTACATATTTTCATAGATTTATACCTAATCATTTCCTTTTTTTGGTGCTAATGTAAATGGTGTGCTTTTGTAACTTCAAATTAAAATTGTTCATTGTTGATAAGAGGAAGTCAATTGAATTTTCTGTAAACCTATATCCTGCAATCTTACTATAATCACTTATTAATTCTAGTAGTTTTTAAATTTCAGTTATTTTTGTAGTTGTTGGCAATATTTTGGGATTTTCTACATAGATAATCATGCCATTTTGCAATAAAGACAGTTTTAGTTCTTCTTTCCCAAACTGTGTACCTTTTATTTCCTTTTCTTGTCTTACTGCATTAGTTAGGACTTCTAGTATGATGTTGAGCAGAAGTGGTGAGAGGGACATCCGTGCCTTGTTCCTGATCTTAGCTGAAAAGCGTCTGGTTTCTCACCATTAAATATAATGTTAGGTATAGGTGTTCTTTAGATGTTCTTTATCAAGTTGAGGATATTTTTATCTATTTCTATTTTGCTGAGAGTTTTTATCATAACTAGGTATTACAGGCTCATTACACATTTATTGATATGATCATATGATTTTTCTTCTTTAGCCTGTTGATGTGTTAGATTATATTAATTGATTTTTAGATTGATTGATTTTGGAACCAGCCTGGCATTCCTGGGATAAATTCCAGGTTGTGGTGTATAATTTTTTATATATCATTGAATCAATTTGCTAATCTTTTGTTGAGGATTTTTATATCTATGCTCATGAGATATATTGCTCTGTCATTTTTCCTTCTTGTATAATCTTTTCTTTCTGGTTTTTGTATTAAGATAATACTGGCTTCATAGAATGACTTAGAAAGTATTCCCTCTGCTTCTATTTTCTGCAAGATATTGTAGAGAATTAGCATGCTTTTATTTTTAAATATCTGGTAGAATAAATTGTGAAATCATCGGGGCCTAGTGCTTTCTGTTTTGCAGGATTGTTAATTTTTGATTAAATTTCTTGAACAGATAATAGCCCTATTTAGATTATACATTTCTCCTTGTGTGAGTTTTGGTACATTGAGACTTTGTAAGAGTTAGCCAATTTCATACAAGTTTTCAAGTTTATGGCATAGAGTTTTTCATAATTGAGCTTCTCTTAGTATGAAAGAAAGCACTTCCCTTTCTTTTTTAGATGGTGATGATCCTCTTTCTGCAATTTTCCTTCCCCCTCCCCACTGAGTTTCTAGTGTAATTTATATAACTTGCCCTCCCCTCTGAGTTTCTGGAGTAAATGCATATTATAAGGAAAAGTCCAGTCCCTTGGCTTTCTTTACCATTTATTTTAGTAAACAAAGTGAAGGGAACTTATGAATTGCCACACAGAAACCCAGGGTCATCAACTATATTACAGTTATTGTCCTATCTTAAATATCTACAAAGCCCCTCCCTTGCTGATGTAATAGTGTTTGTAATCCCACCTCCATAATCCTGGTCTCTCTCAAGCATTAATATGTACCCATATAACATATTTTATACCTTCACAGTTTTCCCTTAGTATAAAGTATAATAATATGGGATACAAGGGAGAAAAGAGATGAGATTCCTGAGACCACCTTCTATGGCAGAGGACAATTGCTGCCACTTCTGAAGCCTCCACCTCTTGATTCATTCCCATATGATTATTTTAGTTATTCTTTCTATCCCTTTCCCATTTCAGATGTCATGTTTTGCCATCAATCTTTTTCTTTTGTTACTTGCCCCTCAACCACAAACCATTTAGGATTTTCGTTTAAACAACTCCCCCTTTCTTCCTTGAATGGTCAGATGTTTTTTATAGAAACGTCTGCAAAATTTTTCTACATCAATAATCCTACCAACTCATTTGGGCTTTCAGAGAAAACTGAAATGTTTCACAAATAAGAATATATAAAATAAAATGTATTACATATGAAAATTTTGAGATAATCTGGTACTTATGTTTTTATTCTCCTTAGTACAAAGATTCTGGAATTGTCTTTGGAATATCTATGTAATTTCTCCTGGTAGTATTAGGCAGTTATGAAAGCTATGGTATTCTACAAAAGAGAAAATGCACATTTCTTTTGAGAAAGAACATGAAGGAGGTTCAAGGGCCCAAAATACACATTATGCTCAAGGGCTTCTCTTCATTCTCTGAAGAATAGTGAAAATCCTATTCTAGTCTTTCTTCTGTATATTGACCAAAATACATAGTATCACCTATTTCAGCTCAAGCACTCAGTGTTTCTCAAATGTGGCTAAGTACCAGCTTTGTTTGATTTTGTTTTAACTTGCAAGCCATTGTGTATTGATAATTTTTTAATGTACAACCAATCAAAATGTCATAGCACTGTAAAATTGTTATAAATGAACATAAATGGTTACTTTTAATTCTTCTACCCATCTCGTCTCAAAGTGATAATGAATGTAAGACTTGCACCAGAAACCAGGTCACAGAGTAACACTGCTTTAAACTGTGCTGATTCTTCCTCTTTTACCTTTTCTTCTCTTACACCTTTTGCAAATTGTTTTTTAATAAGCAATATCACTACTAATACCCTCTTCTCATTTTTTTTTCTGCTTAAATTGATATTTGACTTCAGAAAAAAATACAACGGCATTCGTACAACTTAAATGTTTTGGGATGAAAATAAAGGCCCGAGTCCATGTAAATAAGTACCCTATTGACCAATGAATTGTGTCCAGTAGAACAGAGGGTGTATGATGAAGCTAGAATACTTGTTGTGAGAAGAAGAGTATTTTTTGTTTTTCTTTTTCTGTTTAAAGTCCATATAAGAAAACATTTTTATAATTATATTGTTAATTGTGTGTATTCATGAATATTAAAATTTTCATGAAATATTATTTTAAGGTTAGATTCCTGTCAATACTGATGTACATACTTTTTCATTTTTCATTTATTTTATTTGTCCTTGTTGCTCACTTCATCTGAGTCATTTCAAAACATAAACATACCCAGCAGGTACCTAGAATGTGCTTTCTCAGGCACTCACAGAATATAAGACTTGAAAAAGAGAAGCCCTATGTTTAATGTCTCTGCCATTTCCTTTATGTTTAGAATGACTTTGACCTTTCTCCAAACTGATATATTGGGTTTCTACAAATTCTTCCTGTTTGCAGTATTTGCTTTCAGACTCATAGAGAATTATTTTATATTATATCCATCTCCAGATATATTTGATAATAATGCTTTTCCTATCTGGCTTCTATCTGAATGTAACCTTACTTTAATTTAGAATGGCATTTCTAGCTATTAAGGATTGTTTTTTATAGTATGTTTTAAAAAGCTTCCCCTGGAGACCTTTTTGAAATAATATATAACATGTATAAGCTTTCCTTATATAAATTTTAATTGAATTCCTTTTTCCTTTTGTGTTTTAATCTTGCCTAGTGGTCAACTTGATAAAGCAGGAGTCCATATGAAAGAAACCATGTTCCAGACCAAAATATGTGGATTTCTAACATCAACTGGCATATCATGATTTGACTTCATCTGAAAAATAAATGCAATACTCTGCCATTTCAGCAAAATAAACACAGTAGAAGCATTTAATATCCAAGCTACAGGCTCTAAAATTTTATTAAATACCTTATCTCACTGTCACTATTTTTTTTCTTGTGGTAAATTTGAGATTCACTGCTTTTCAACAAATAATAGTGAATATGTGTAGGTAGACTTTTGAAAATCTTATTCTCATGTTTAGAATTTTGCAAAGGAATTCATGACTTGTTTAGATATTTAGAATTATGCTTTAATAATAGGGGAAAACCAGATATCATCTGCCATATATTTATAATGACTTGGGTTTAAACAAAATGTTTAAATTCTTTAAACAGTTCTAGGTTGTGTGCTAACACTATGTTATGTGTTGATATTGCAGATAAGTCATAGTGTAATTAAAGTTTTCATTTAAGATAAAATTTGAATACTGAATTAAAATTTTACTTTATTATATGAAACAAATAATAATCATATCTGTTTCTCTAAAATGCTTGCTTAATTACATAAGTAATTTCTAACATACAAATGGAAGTATCACCATTAGTTTCTAAATTAAAGAATTATAAACTCGTGTGTTAACATGAACATTATATTTGGTGACTGACTTGCATTCTGCCAAATGTAATTTAAAGTGTGGTTCAGGGAATTCTGCTACTGCACATGGTGGAAGGACCAGAATTATGCTCCCACAGTAAGCAACTAGGAAACAGGACAAAATGTTAAAAACAATGGCTTTCCAAAAATTGAACAGAAGTCAGAAAGGACTGTGATTCCTGAGATAAGAGAAATAAACAAGATGAGTCCTATAATTACCCATTTACTGCTTGGAGAGGAACATTACAGATCATGATGCAGGGAAAAGGATCATAAGCAGATACAGCAATTTTCCTGAGTTGAAGACAAGTTGATGAAGAGAAATAAAAATTCAAGAAGCCTAGGGTATCTGGAAATTATAGGGAAGGGTTCCAGAGTAAAGAACTATTCAGAGAACTTTGTAGATCTGCATATTGCTTGCATTGAGTCTTTGCTGAATGCTAAGCTGTGTGTAACAGAGTGAAACTCAGCAAAGTAGGATCCTTTTACTCTTTGGCTTCTCCACAGGGCCAGGTAGTGAAGGACTGGGGGGGCGGGATTAATTCACACCTAATAGGTACAATGCACACTATTTAGGGGATGGGCATACTTATAACTTCGACTCAAATGGTACAAAAGCAATTTATGTCACCAAAATGTGTGCCCAAGACTTGGTTTCCTGCCATCCCTTGGAGAAGGGATTATCACAGGAGACGTGACTCTGTCCTGGAGATATGGTTGAGGCTGTAGCTTATTCTTCTGCTCTTTATTCAGGAACTGTGTAAAAGCAAATCCTCAAAAAACAATTTTGAAAGAGAGAGATTTACATCTTTTCTGTTCATTCAGCTCTTTCCAGAAGTCATGCAAAACAGAACTCCTGCAGGGTACCTGTTAGTGAGAGAACTCATAGGATTGATCTTTAACCATTAGCCGGGGAAATTGTAGGATTAGGTATTTCACTGTTATTTTTGCAAGGCCATCCCTTTCAGTATTCTTAAAGATCAATTTAATAAACTCTTAATTTATTAACATGTATTTATTAGATGAATTGATCAAAAATGAAAGAAAAGATATAAATAACCATTAGCATAAATGTAAGAGGGGATTAAAATACAAAATCTAATATATATATATATATATATATGAAATTGAAATTAGAAATCTTTCTATAAGGGATTTTCCACTCCTAGATGGGTACACTGGTGATTTCTATCAAAGATTTAGGAAAGGAATTAAACCAATCTTACCCAAACTTTTTCAGAAAATAAAGGAAGAAAGAATGTGCCCAACTCATTTTATGAAGCTGTTTTTAAAATGTCTCTGCGATTTGTTTTAATCAGGTATGCTAAGACATACAGTCATGAAAATGATTGTGATGAAGGAAGAGGTTTTTATAATAGTCAGAATATCCTGGAAACGGGAGGCATGTCATGCTATCTAGGGCACACAGGGAAGCACAGAAGCAAGAAAACCAGGCAGAGAGAG
>RJWJ010042853.1:0-12851 GCA_004363605.1 Indri indri | reverse complement strand
TCTCCAGCTTGCAGATAGCATATTGTGGGACTTCTCAGTCTCCATAATAGTATGAGCGAATGCCCCGAATAAATTCCCTCTCCTATCTGTGTTTATATCTATATCTGTCTATATCTATATTTATATCTTATTGGTTCTGTGTCTCTTGATAACCCTAACTATACAACATTAAAATTCCCCTTTTGTATAGTAAGGTTGCCATGTGGATTTAACAAGATAAATCTTGGAAGCAATGACACAATTCTTGGAATATAACCTCTTAATAAATGACAGTTTTTACTGTTGAGAGCCATATGACATAGACTTATGATTTGGTTCTTTACTTTCAGACAAAAAAGAAATGCAGTTTCCTAATTTTGTAAATAAACCTGACAATGACACCATTTTGTATGACATTTGGAGAATTAAAATAGATTGTGAAGCTCTATAACTGACTACCAATGTGTTATTATTACATAAATTCCTTCCCCTATTGTATCAGAAGAAAAACCTTAGACGATACATATAACTCATTCGAGTAATAGTTCAGCATCTACTATTTATCAGAAATTATTCTTCATTTAAAGAGACAGAGAAAGAGTGAAAGAGAAAGATAGAATTAAAACAAATAGTCTTTATTCAAGTGAATGCAAGCATAAAAAACAAAATGACCTTTTCTAAAAAGCATATTATTTTATTTGGTTTTTAATAATAAATTTTAATGAGGGGCATTATTTTAAGATATTAAATTACAAAATATATTCATAAAGTATCTTAGTTAAAAAAAGTAAAAAATAACCTTGAGTATAAACCTAGAGGACTCTGATTTACAAAATTGAAGTTTCTGAATCTGGTTATATGAGCATAAAGAAATGATAAAATATTTCAAAACTCAATTAGTATTCATTGGGACAGATTAGTTTTATGAATATATCAGTTTCCTATATTCTAAGTCTACTCTGAGCTTATCTAGTCTTTGTTTTCTTTCTTTCTTTTAGTATTCATTCATATATTCTTTCCTTTTTAATTTTTTTTTTTTAAGACTAGTCAAGTGCAGTAGTGAGGAGGGGGTTAAGTAGTAGAACGAGTTCAATCTGTAACTGACTGTGCACAATCAAGTGAGATAACTCACTACCTTCAGACCAGCCCATTCATATATTCTTAATATGATCTCTGATTCTAGGATGTATAAATGGATGGAATGGAAATTGGGCATTTCATTTATACCTATAAGAGGCAACTCTTGTGATTATGAGTTGTAGGTTTGTCCCAAGTCCAAGAACACCTAGGATCAGATAAGGACTCTCAAATGGTGATTGGTGAAGAAGCCTTCTTAGGATCAATGGATGAAATCAAAAGTAAAAGTCAGAGTTCAGAGGTAGTCACATTTCCAGAATTACTTCTCTGAATGTTGCATCGCTGCTTGGAATGTGATAAGGCCTGTCACAGTGATGGGAGGGAGTTGAACTATGAGAGCATTTTTCAATGTAAGCAACGGAATAGCCTATATGGTCCTCTCAAAGTTTACAGCAAAGAATTCACTTGAGGTACTGCCCGCTTACATGATCTTAATGGGTATCATGAGATCAGTAAATTTTCCCAAGATAATCCAAGCTAAGTAGATAGCTGTCTTTTTTGACTCACCCCAGTAGTCTGGGATCCACAGCTATTGTATTAATAATAGGATATGGTGGGGGAACGGACGAACCTTTTGCGAGGGGATCCTAGTGACAGGAATTGTCTACAGTAGGGAGAGACTGAGGTACAGATATTACTTACAGCACCCTTGTGATAGATGAATAAAATAATGAGTGTTTCATGAGGTACACCAAAAGGAGAGTGTAGATTTAGAAGAAATTTCTGAGTAATAATCGAGAAACTTCCTCACGCATAACATGTGGAAATTGGATTAAGTGCTCTCAAGGCTCCCTGAAGTTCTAACATTCTCTGAGTGGGAGTGAAACTTGCAAGTTACTGGATATCATGAAAGCAGCATGTAGTTTAGAAAGCATAGTAAAGGGACATAGGAAAACAGTGAATACAAGATTCATCTGTCCCAATAATTTGCCTTAATCTAATTTCTTTTCATGCTCAGAAGATCAAGAAATAGACCCTGAGTTAATCCACAGTAGATGTATACCTTGTTCTCATCTTTCAGGACCCTAATCTGGTCATCTGAGAGCCTCCATAACGTTTCACATCACCATGCAGACATCTGGACCTCCAGCCCCTCCTGACTTCATATAGATCAGTTGATATTCATTCATTCCAGTGAGAACAATATTTAATAGCTAACAATCTTCATCTTCCTTCCATGTCAGGAATTACTAATGTTAGAATAGTGCAGAGGGCACCTCTAGAGTATCTTGAAGTTAAAGTACTAGATGTTATTAAACAACTAAAGAATATTCATGAAATAAATAATTGTGTAGAATAGCTCAAACCACACTATAACTAAAAGGGACTTGTTCAGAAACGACTGAGGTTTTTTAAAATTCTTTTTCATTGTGTGTAGTGTGTATGTGTCAGTGTAACTGGTTAGTATAAATTTGATTGCCTCTTGTATTTTTTTAATTATTTATACTATATTTTTTCTTATCTCATCTTTAGTCTCTTAAAATCCTGAGGCACAAAGCATTATGCTTACATATTTACTTTAGGCCAAAAAGCAAGCAGTGGCTGACCTTTAGAAAATTATTCATGACACCAAGGACAGCAGGTTAACAAGTCTCAAAGAATAATACAGGCTCATTATCCCTTTTGCAATATGTTAATATTTTTGAGTGCTCACTATCTACAAAATAGTGTGGTGAAGAACATGGTACATCATGTTTAATCTTCCCAACTCTACCAGTTAAGTGCTATTATAATTATTTTAAAAATTATTATTATTGCATTTTATAAGAGAAAATAGAGGTTTAAAGAGATTAATAACCTGTTCAAGTTCGTTCAATTGGTAAGTGGAGGACCTGCGATGAGAATCAGATCTCTCTGATAAAACTCTTCCACACTCTTTATATTTGTTTTCTCAAGTGTAATGTGAATCAGAATGGCAAGAAAGCTTCAGAATGCATTGCTGTTTGTTCCTGTTTGAGACTTCTGTGAACTTAGTCATCTATTGGCAGAAAATAATACTAGTGGGAATTTAGGAGTGCAGCATTGATAATAGTAGCAAGTCTGTTTCAAAAGTTATAAGTCATATAAAAACATGTATAAATTATTTATGTGTTTAGCATATTATTGAAAAATTATCCAAATGTAGTATATGGTGCTGATTTATGATTTCCTTAATATGAGTGACTTTAATATTTTTATTTTCTAAAATGTCATTATAGAAAAAATAACAATATCCTATGAGTGTGATGGTTAATTTAGTTGTCAGCTTGCCTGGATGCAGGCATACTCAGATAGCTGGTAAAGCGTTATTTCTGGGTACATCTGTGAGGGTGTTTCTGTAAGAGAATGCCATTTGAATCAGTGGACTGAGTAAGGAAGATCCGCCCTCAGCGTGGGTGGGCACTATCCAACCTGCTGAGGGCCTGGATGAAACAAAAAGAGGAAAGGCAAATCTGCTCTCTCTCTTCTGGAGCTGGGACACTCATCTTCTCCCCTTGGACATCAGAACTCCAGGTTCACCAGCTTTTGGACTCCAGGGCTTGCAGCAGTGGAGCAGCGGTTCTCAGGCTTGCAGCCTCAGTAGAGAGTTACACCTCTGACAGCTTCCCTGGTTCTGAGGCTTTCAGACTTGGCCTGAACCATGCTGCTGGTAGCCCTGCTTCTCCAGCTTGCAGACAGCCTAGTGTGGGACTTCTCAGCCTCTGTAATGACACAAACCAATTCCCCTAATCTCCCCTCGTATGAGTACATATATGTTCTGTCTCCTCTCCGGAGAACCCTGTCTAATACTATGGGGCAGAAATAAAAAATATTTTTACAATAGCCTTTCTAGGAAAATGCATATTTTACCAGCTATGACTAATATTCTACTTATTGCTATCTTATAAATCATTGACGATAATTATCCTCAAAGGATATATTACCTCAAAAGAATCTGATATAAATTTTATGAATGAAAGCAAAACACATTTATCTCAAAAATAGGAATTCAGAACTCAGCAAACAGTGAGAGAAAATTCTATATAGGAAAGTAGGTAATATTGAGATTAAATATACCCAGGGGGATTTTAAAAACTTGGGAGCAGGTGCATATTGATGAATGGGAAAACCGCTCGTCTACAGAGCTCTCTGTAACCACCGAGACTGAGTTAAGAATTCAGAACACCTTCTATCATAGCACGTGTGACATTATAATCATCTGTTTACCTTTCTGGCTTTCTCGGGAGATTTTTGAGCTTCGTGAGAACATAGATAATTTCTTACTCAGTAATGAAACCCCAGTGCCTGCCATATAGCAAATATTCAATAGATACATCTGAATAAATGAATGAGTGGAGTATAGCCTTTGAAATGTGTGGTGCCCAGTTCTGCCAATCTAATTAGGTGGTGGGAATCTGCAGGAGACTGAATTTGTTCATAATTCTTTACCCTCTTCCCCTACTTTTCAATGGTTCCCCTTGGGCAGAATATATTTTTCTACCTCTTAGATACTAGATTCCGCTTTGAGACTTGTTCTGGACAATGGAATATGGGATGAAATGACAATGAGCCAGTTCTGAGATAACGTCATGTGTTTTCACTAGGCCCTCTTGTGCTGCTGCCGTTTGACATAAGAGAAACAGGGTTCCCGAATGAGGAGGAACATGAGAAGACCCGAACCCAAGCCAAAGCCTGAGCCAAGTCCAGTCAATCCCAGACAGGCCCACTGGCATCATAGTCTCCAGCAAGCCTGTGAATAAATAATCGTAAGAAGCCACTGAATTTTGGGATTGTTTGTTACACAGTGTTACTGTGACAATAGCTGGAAAAGGCATCGTCAGAAAGCCCTGGAAAGAGATAATAAATACATGTCAAATCCACTTTCTGAAAAATTGTAATGGAATAGGCTAAGGGTAGAGATTCTAACAGGATACAGATAGTTGATGTGAGAGAATTCTAGTAAGAAAAAGCAGGGTGATATCTTTACGGACTGAGATTCAGAAGAAGAATTTAAATCTTTTGGGAATTGGGAATGTTCATGGAAAGATCTAGGTCTTGGAGGAGATAAATAGATTACACAGGAGGAGAATGAGACACAAGTCAGTAAAATGAGGCCCTCAATGCTAGAAATGGAATACAAGGTGGAGTCCTAGATGTAAGAATATAGCAAAGTGATAATTGCCTTATTACAGGCATCCTCGGAACAAGGATGCTTTGATGCTGAATTGCATGCCCTTCCACTAGAGTTCTCAGTTTCTCTTAACAGTGCATAGAGTTGATCCCAGAGTTTGTAATAAGGAGAAGCCTGGAAGTTAACTCCAGATATGTGTAAAGGACTAGTGTGTGCAGGAGTCTGGAAAATAGGAAAGTCAGTGTAAAACTGGTGAAGAATGACTTAAAACCACCATCTGAACAAGAGTTCCCATGTGTCTGGAATCACACATGTTTGCAATATATACATTCTAGTGGCTGAAGATTCTCTTTAGTGATAATTCAAATTATATGTTTTATTACATTTTCACAGATTATATGTTAAATCATGATTGTAAACATCAAAAAAAAAAAACATTATTAGGCAACCTGCCTTTGAAATCTAAGAGGATTTTATTGATGGTGCTAGAAGTTACCAGGAAATTCCATAGTTTGCTATTTTACTCAGTATGGAAGCATAGTCTACAGTAAACAGAAGAACAGGAAGAGAGATGTGTGTATTCATTAAGGGGGCAGAGTTTTCCTCAATTATGAACACAATCAGGAAGGAAAAGAAAATTCGAAAGACTAAGAAATGGTGGAGAAAGCAAGCACCTGAGCTAAATAAGGAAAATTTATCATAAGCCACGCTCTTCTCTCCGTCTCACTATGAAGACTCTCTTCTCTGATCCACTTTTTACTGGTCTCTCTCTACCCCTGGATTACAATGCATTACTGTTCTCCCAGCTGTACCGAGCTTCTTGTTTTCATTGTTTTGAGAGAGAGAGATAGATAGAAAGAGAGAGAGAGAGACAGAGAGAGAGAGAGAGAAAGAGAGAGCAAGCATGAGAGCTTGTTTTCTTTAGTTTCATTTTCTCCAGGCTTCATTGAGGTATAATGGGAAAATGAAAGTGTGTGATCTTAAGGTGTACCATGTGATAATTTGATAAACATGTTTTGTGACATGATTACCACAATCCAGTTAGTCTACCTCTGGGTTTTTCCTACATGTTTTCAGATCCCAAAACTTTTACCTCCCCTATGTGCTGTGTTCTCACCATCCTGCTACTTGATCCATAGTCAAATCAGCTTCTATTTAATTTCTTGCCAATCAGTAGTTTTAAATAGAGGGGAAGGGAGAGGCACATATCAGAGTAGCAAAGAATTTTTCGAAGTATGCCAACTGGTTTATCAGTGTATCAGTAGTAGTTCTGATACACTGCTGACTGAGAACAAGTCTTAAAGGGGTGCTACAAAGTGACAATTATAGAATTCTTGGGGTGAACAGGAATGGGATGTTAAAATCATCTAGGTCAATTTTATCATTTTAATATGAGGAAACAAAGACCCAGAAAAGCAGTGACTTTCCAGAGACATATTACTCTTTGTTGACTTAGGGTGCCATTAATCTCAATTTATACATGTGTATTTTAACGAGGAACTTGGATGTCATGGCTTCAACTGAAGGAATATAACATTTTCTAGAACGATGTCAGGAGAATGAAGAATGTATGATACCTGGTCACAATGCTTATAACATCCGCTAAGATGTTTTATAATATATTGTGTCATGTTCTTTATAGGGTCTGTCACCACATTTTATACCTCAGGAATTCTTAAGAATGTCCCCAATAAACACAAGATAAATATTCATGGTGATTAAAAACAACAATAATAATAACAAACATACAAACACACAGAGCCAGAATATCACAGAGCAAAGATGAGGCTTATGGTTCTATTTTGGGATTGACCATTTACTAGCTGAATATTTATAAGCCATTTTGAATGTCAGTTTACTCATATGTAAAATAGGCACGATAACTTATGAACATCATTGTGAAAACCATTTATTTACTCATTCAATTGCTATTCATGAAACATTTATTTGGTTGGACAGTTTTCTATGTGCTAGGGTTATAATGGCCAACAAAATAGACATCTTTTTTGCTCTGGAAGAGCTTATGATCATGCATGCATGTATGCATTTGAGTGTGTGTGTGTGTTTGCTGGAGGAAGAAGTAGAAAAATAAGTAAGTAAACAGATAAATAAGAAACATAATTTCAGACAGGGGTAAATGCCATAAAGAATATAAAATGGGAGTCTTTAATAGAGAAGAGAGTGTAGGTGGTGCAGTAATTTAGCTGCAAAGTCAGGAAGAAGGTTACACTTGAACTACAAGAGGGGGCTCAATAAGCAAAGATGTGGGAGAAAAGTATTCCAAGCAGTGAAAATTGTAAGTAAAAAAGCCCCCAAGTTAGACATGAATATGGCAGGAATAGGAATAGAAAAAAGTCTAGAATTATTAGAGCCCAGGAAGGAGGCAGAAGATCAATTTGGAGAAGTGGGCAAGGGCCACACAGAGTCTTTTAGACCAATGTTAGAAGTTTGCCTTATTCTTTAAATGCAATGAGAAGTCATTAGAAGGTGTTAAGAAGAAAGAAAAGTTCTCATTTCCATGTTTAAAATACCATTCTGACTGTTTTATGCAGAATACGTCATGGTAGGCTAAGAGTAGAAAGAAGAAATATTAGTAAGTTACCACTAGGTTCTAAGCAAGATATTTTGTCAACTATTTGTGGTGGTAACTACCCCCACAGAAATGAACAGGTGGAGGAAAATGAGCACCTTGTTGATGGATTGTGAGTGGGTGAATTTATGAGGGGAATCAAATATGATCCTGATTTCAGGATCACATCTGGGCAGTGATACCTTTTACTGAAACTGGAAAGCTTGGTGGAAAAAAGATATTTTTATAGAAAAACAAAAACTTTTATTTTTACTTCGTTAAGGTTGAGCTATCTATTAAACTTCTAAGAGTATGTGGCAATTAGGCAACTGGGTATATGAGTCTGGACCTCAGTGGAAGAGTCAGGGCTAGAGGTGTAAATCTGGGAGTGAGTCAACAAATAGATGGCATTTAAACCCATGAGGCCAAATGAGAAATCACAGTGAGAGGATGTAGAATAATTAGTAAGACACAGAATTGCATTTATAAAATTCTTATCACAGTGACCAGAAATGATTATTTTCCATCCTTCCTTCCCTCAACTTCATCTCATACAGGCAACTGAGGCTGTCATATCTACCATCTCTTTATACCTAACAAAATGGATCACTATCCTATAATTTCTATCTGACCAAAATTTTAAAAAATGAAATATAATAAAAGTTGGAAGGACAAGGCAAGACAACAGATTAACAATTTTGTGGGCATTTAACACAGAAGACCACCCAATATTTTTAAATACTCTGCTTATATGACTGTAATTTTCCACACTTTGTGTTCTGTCTTTCTAAGATAAGAACAAAAAAAAACTCTTCCTATTTCCAAATTTCTCTCGCTAAGCTGCTATTATCTGATACCAGCTAAATCTGCCAATCAGGTGCTAGCAAACCCTGCAGATAAGTTATACTTTCATGGAACTTAAATTTATAAGTTAACCTTAAAACTTATTTTATTAGCATTTTCAAAACTGGTTCTCTCAATCAACACTATATGAGAATAACTCCCATCCCAGGCCAGCTGGAATATTTTGAAAAAAAATTTGGTACGCTGATATGTCCCTCTTCTCTCTACTCTATTTAATGTCACCATTTCCTAAATTAGCAAGAAATTAAGTATCGGCTGAGTTAACCATGGATCAGGGAGGAGGATTTCTGAGGACATGGCACACAGGGGAAGTTAAAATTTTCAATTTGCCCATGACCTATGTGAAGTGGTGATCACACAGGGAAATTGATTGTCTGGCAAGCATAATCATAAGGAAATTGATGGGGCAGGGAGGTAGTGGTGAAATTCCTGGTGTCCAGTCCTGAATGTCATTAATGCCATAAGGAAATGGTGGAAGTATTTTTACTAAAGCAGCCCTCATGAGTGGTGGAACTCCATGAAATTTTTGAGCTTGGTTCTCTGGCCCATCCAAATATTATATGAGCTAATTATCCTTTAATACATTTATTTCATGCCTTAGTTAAGCAAAACGATTTTGGTATTTGCTGTTAAGACCTGATCAATTCAGAGATAAGTCATAAAATTGTCCATTATTCCATGCTAAAAAGAAATGAGCTATCAAGCTAAGATAAAAAAAATATGGAGGAAACTTTAACGGCATATTGCTAAGTGAAAGAAACCAATGTAAAAAGCTACATATTGTATGATTCCAATAATATGACATTCTGGAAAAGGCAAAACTGTAGATATAGTAAGACAATGGTTGCCAGATGTTCAGTGGACGGAGATTGAAAAAAGAAGCACAGAGGATTTTTTAGGGCAGGAAACTACTCTGTATGATACTAGAATGGTGTATACATGTCATTATATATTTGTCAAAATCCACAGGTTGTACAACACTAAGAGTAAACTCTAATATAAGATAGACTTTGGATGATAATGATGTAGTGATGTAGGTTCATTGAGTATAACAAAAGTACCACTTTGGTGCCAATGTTGAGAGTAGGGTAGCTGTGTGTATGTGGGGTCAGGGGTTATATGGGAACTCTCTGTACATTTTGATCAATTTCATTGTGAACTTAAAACTGCTATGAAAAAATAACATCTATTGATCCCTACCCCAACCCTAACCCTAACACCCTAGCTCTAACCCCTAACCCTAACCCCTAAACCTGACCTTCCCTGACCTTAACCCTAACCCAAAATAAAAAAAGGAAAAGAAAAATCTATTAAAAATAGATAGAAAAAAAGAAAAAGGAATGAGATGTATGTGACACTTAGAAGATTCAGCAGTGGGGGAAAAAAAACAAATGAGTGATAACTACTGAGCAGACGAGAGATGAAGTTGAAGGTGTCAGTGGGAGACAACCAACAAGAAACAACTAATTTATGCCTCGTAACATCAGAAATGTTTAGTAATTGTACACACGTACTTTCTTATGAATGAGGAGTTAAGGTAAAAACAGAAATCCTGATTGGAAGATTTTATAAGTAGAAGTTAGACTCCTACTTAACGACCCCTCTACACAAATACAGATAACTGAAGGGAGTGAAAAGAAAAGGTACAGACTGGAAGAAAATATTTGCAAACCACATATTTGACAAAAAGCTAGTATCTAGAACATAGATAGAACTCTCAAAATTCAACAATCCATTTAGAATCTGTGCAAAAGATGTGAAGAAACATTTTACCAAAGAAAATATACAGATGGTAAGTTAATGCATGGAAAGAAATCCAGTATCATTAACCATTAGAGAAATAAAAATTAAAACCACAATGAGATATTTTTTCACACCTATTAGAAGAGATGAAGTAAAAGATAGTGACTGAACCAAAACTTGACAAGGATGCAGAACAACTGGGTCACTCAAGGTTTGCAGTGGGAATGTACAACATTACAGCCACCCTGTAAAATAGTTGGATACTTTCTTAATTAAACATGTGTTTACTAGGGTACCCAGAAATTGTGCTCTTGGGCATTTTTCTCATAGAAATGAAAACTTATGTTCTTACAAGAATATGTACATGAATGTTTATAGCAGCTTTATTCATAATGGCCAAAAACTGCAAACGACTTCAATGGAATACAATGGTTGAATGATTAAACAAACTGGTATATTTATACCATTGAATATGTCCTAGAGATAAAAAAAAAATATGTACTTTATACAAGCAATGAATTGGATAAATGTCCAGAGAATGGAAATTTGACAAGAAAAAAAAAGCCAATACCTAAAGTTTGTGTACTTTATAATTCCATGTCCATAACATTTCTTGAAATAACAAAATTAGATAATAGAGAACAGATTAGTGGCTGATAAGAGCTAAGGAAGGGGTTGGATGTGAAGAAAGTGGGTGTGACAATAAAAGAGCAACATATGGGATGCTTGTGACAATGGAAATGTGCTGTATCTTGACTGTGTTGATGCCAATATCTTGGCTGTGATATTTTACTGTAGTTTTCTAGGTTGTCACCATTGAAAATATGTGGGTAAAGGACATAGAATCTTGCTTTGTTACAACTTATTTGTTACAACAATATTTTACAACTGCATGTGAATGTATTATAATTATCTCAAAATTAAAAGTTTAAAAAAAATCAAACATCTAAAATAATTACTTGGGAAATAAGCCAGACACGAAAAGACAAATACTGTACAATTATACTTACATCTAAAGGAGTATGTAAAATAGTCAAATTCATAGGAACACATAGAATAGTAGTACCAGGGGCTGGGGAGAGGGGAGACCTAGAGTCATTGTTTAATGGCTACAGAGTTTCCATGTTGCAAGGTGAAAAATTCTGGAGATCTGTTGCACATCAGTGTGAATGTACTTAACACTACTGATCTGTACACTTAAAAATGGCTAAGATAGTAAACTTTGTTATGTGGGTTTTTTTTACCACAATAAAAAAAAATTAATTAATGGGGTTTACTTGTTGGAGAAATTAAATCAGAGAGGCTTTGGATTAAGGGCCCGAGGCTCAGTGGTGCACCGAGGAGACTCCGGTGAGAGGTTGCTTTCTCATGTCCAGCGCTCTTCTCTTGCTCAGCATTTAGAGTACTGCCAACTGGACAGTAAGACACTGGACTATAAATTGAATGAATTCTTCTCTGGAAAAATATCTGACATTATAGAAAGACACAAAAGACACACAGACATTGATATTTGAGGAACCTTCCCAATCCCTGTGTGATCACTTCATAGTGAAGCCTCGAGACACATAAACTTTATTTAAAAAATTGCAGTATATCATTATTCTTGTCATGTTTTTGTGCACGATTATGAATGTGAAAAGACACAATTTTAAAATAGTATATATAATATATACATAGTACAGTATATATAGTTTAAAGAACAATTATATGTATAGCTACTATCCAATTCAGGAAATTCAATAGCAGCAAAATACCAAAAGACCCATGTGGCCCATAGTTACTGTATCCTTCCCTTCACTCAGATTCTATAACTGTTTGGAATTTTTCTTTTTAATACTGTAGCTACATGTGCATATATCTTTGGAATACTATATAATTTGATCTGTTTTTAACTTATATAAATGGAACCATAGTATATTAATTATGAGTACCTTCCTCCATTTCACATTGTTTGTCTGAATTAATTTATGTCAATGCATGAAAGAGTCATTTATTTGATCTTTTTCCCACTTTTTGTTTAATTTTGTTTTACTATTGAAAGGCTTTATGAAGCATTCTCGTACATTTGTCCGGGTGCAATGTGCAAGAGTTTAGTTCCTAATAGTGAAAAAATGAGCTCATGTTGCATATGAATGACTAACTTTAAAAGATATATTAAATTATTTTCATGTGGAAATAGCAATTTAAATTTTTAAGAACATTAATTATTCCACATTGTTAATAATTGATAATAATTTTAAAATTTTAAACAAATTTTTTTGTCTTTTATGCATTAACAAATATCTAATTCTACTTTTAATTTGTGGTTACTTAAAAAATTATGATAAGATTGAATAATTTTTAACACATGCTCTCTTTTTCTGTAATGTTCTTATTTATTTTTGCTGCCTATTTTTATGGATTCATATGGTTACTTGTGTTTTAGATACAAAATAGTGCTCAGTTATAGGCATGGCAAACATAGGCTAT
>RJWJ010042852.1:0-12867 GCA_004363605.1 Indri indri | reverse complement strand
GGGGGTGTTTCCTGACTTGCTCCCCAGGGGTAACTTCTCGAGCTTCGAGGAGGCGTTTGTGGGTTCTCATTCTCCTGTTTTTATCAACCTGGTCCCAGCCGCCTCCCGTTTCACGGCACCCCCTCATCGCGCCGCGTCCTCCCCCGCTTCCCACCCACTCCGCACCGCCATCCCCGTCTCTGGGTAACGACTCCCCTCTCTCTAGTTGAGGGTTCTCGGGAATATCCCGTCTGTGGTCCGCTGGGTGGATCCCGTCCTCCGGAATGAGCCAACTCCATCTCAGCTCCGCATGGGGCTGGCAATTCTGCTTCCTGCAGGCTCCTTCCCCCGAAGCTGTCACCCATCTCCCCACGTGGCATCATAGCGAGCCCCACCCACATGGATTCGGGCGTGGGGCCAACACAAACGTCACCCCCTGGATCTGCTCTTGGCCCTACAGCCTAGACCCCACAGGGACCCAGGGGTCTGGGGAGATAAGAGACACCCAGTGTATCCGGGGCAGGGGTTCAAGGAGATATTCATGACTTAAGATGCGAGAGACCAAGGGAGGGTGAGGTGCTTTGCGGTACGAGACCGTCTTCAAACCCACTTCCTTATTTACACGTGTTCGGAAGTGCGTTTGCTTTGATGAAATTTAGATATTCTGGTGGGGAAAAAAGAATCTAAACTTTGGGAGGTGATTACCGTATAGTTAAGTATATATATTAAGTATAGTTACTTTTTCTCAAAGAAACTTGACGATGATTAAATTACATCTCTAAACACTCAGCCGCACGTTGGCGATGCCGTCTCGGCCTGAGCGGACTCAGCCTCCCAAGCAAACAACGTGCATTTTCAAGGTTAAAGTTGGGGAACTGCACAGCTCGTTCATTAGGAAAAAACGTCCCTGCCTGCACCCAGATGCTGGCCGGCTTCACAAGGGGATTGTCTTTCAGGCTCTCTGTGGAGTGGTCCAGACACACCCATCTAATGGTTAAGTTTTCTTTTTGAACTTCCGCTGTTGTCCAATTAACATGATATGCTCTCAATGATCCGCCTAAAAGTAGGAAGGCAACCAAGCCGGCAAAGCACGCTTGCGATTAACTTACCAAATTATCGCTCTTCTTATAGGAGGGACAAGTCACTGTTCTCTCTCGAGGCAAGCGTTTTGTGCGTCCTGCGGGGAGGGCTGGGGCTGACCGCGAGGACAGGCCACTTTGAGGTGCGCCCACACCTGGGGAGGGCTGCAGGGGATGTTTCGCCGGGCTGCACGCTGGGCTCCGTGGGTGACGAGGGGCTCACTCTATGTGGAGCTCGGTCTTGCCGAGGAGCAGGGCCATTAACCTTCTCAGTCCCCGACGGCTCCCTTGGTGGCCTGGGTGGGGTGTCCCCAAAGCAGGTCCCGAGTACGGAACTGGGTGCAGGTGTTTGCGTGGAGGCCACCCCAGGAGGTGCAAGTGAGTGAGCCGGGAAGGGCTACAGGTGGGGAGGAAGCCAGCACAGTGTGTTCACGGGGGGACTACACTTCAGGGGGACTGGCGCTTCGTCCCTGTGGGGGCCTCTCAGATACTTTGCAGCCCCCCCGGGGGCTGAAGAAGCCGGGGTATTTGCCCACCCAGTCTACATCTCCCAGTAGTTGAGGGTCATTCCCGCCCACCGCATGGCCAAGCATCTTTCACGGCCGTGGAACGGCGTCGTGCCGGGTAGCCCCCAGGGAAGCTGGGGGTGTCAGCAGTGTCTGCTACCAGTGGGAACCCCTGGGCCGGAAAGGTGGGTCCACCGCACAAGGTCACAGCCCTGCCAGAGCCAAGGATGAGAACAGCCGTGGGTTCCGGGGTTCCCGTGGGAAGCGACGTGCCAGAAATGCGTTGGGAAACGCCCAGGCGCACTGGAGGCAGGATGGGGGCTGGCGGAGGGGACCGGGGGACCAGGCATCTAGCAGCAGCCGTGCTCCAGGGAGCTCAGACCACTGACTCTTCCTCTCTGGGCACCGTTTCCCTGTCCGCGAAAGGAGGGGCAGCCCAGACATGCTCTCAGAACCCTCCCTTACAGCTCTCACTGTCGCTTCCAGCCTTGACTGTCCTGCTGCCCCGTTGGGACCCTGTCCATCCCAGAGTCCTCGTGAGCACTCACCCCGCAGGGTCCCCAGGAGGCAGAGCCGCCCTGCACGCCCCGCAAGCCTGCGGGATCTCGGTCTGGGCGAGACCACCTGCTACCACGGGGCACGGGGCATGTGAATCCTCGCCTCACCATGAAGGTATTTTTATTAAATCGTAACAAGACCATTGAGGAATTTCTCTTTTAATTCTAGAAGTCTGTCAAAGTAGAAAAAAAAAAAGGGGGAGGAGGGAATCAATGAACCTGGATTTGCAGCTTCATGGAAGTACAAGAAAAACTTGATTGACATTTTTTTCCTTTTGTTTTTTAACCTCTTGTGTTCACAACTGGGCTTGGGAAGATGAAATTTTTTGTGATGGTTGCGGTTTCTCCCAACACTGTGTAGACACCACTCTGCTAACCCAACGTGCTCCTCCTGGACACGGGTGCTGAGCTCCCTCCGACACGCCCGGGGATGCTTCCAGGGAGAGACCACAGGTACCCAGAGACGTGGGCTCGGGCACCCGTCTTGTGTGCACGGGACACAGAATTAGTTCACACGCGTGCTCTTCTGTGCCTGTGACCTTCCCACCTTCCAGACTTCCCTTGGCTGCTCAAGTTCCCTCCCGGCCAGCACGGTCCCCTAGTCTGGGACAACATGTTCTGTCTCCATGTGCAGCCCTTCGAGTCCTTGCTTTTTGCTTTCAACTGAATGTCTCGTCATAGACATTTCTTGATGTGATCGCCTCAGTATTGCCATCCATCAAATGGGACACTTGTGTACCCTTAAGAGGATAAAATGAATACGAGTAACTTGGAAGCTGTCAAGTTACCCGCATTTCCATTATTTTAGGGTTTCTGCTGCCTGCAGGCTCCAGGCCGAGCACCCATGAAACTCCAGATTCTGCCACGTAGGAGGGGAATCTGGGAGGGGTGTTATAAAGGACGGTGGCCCCCTGCCCTTGCCAATCTGGGCCCCCACTGGGAGGCCTGTGACCGGACGCCCAGCTGAGGTTCCTTCTACCCTTGGAGGGAGCACGTCTGGACATACACGGGGGATCCCTGAGGGTTCAGTGCGCCGTTCCTGGGACGTGCACGCACAGCCCTGTTGGCCCCAGCTGAGCTGTTTTTCCTGTTTTCTAAAGGGTTTACGGTTAGGAAATTAAATAACAAAATCTCTGGGGTCAATCAGTGGGAACGAGATTCTTGTACCAGTAGCTTTTGCTTTTCATTAAAACTCTGGGCTCCGAGTGTCATCTCTACATCACACTCAGGGCAATTTTTAATTTTAAATCGCAAGAGGAGTTTCCCAGAAGCCTTTGGGGCAGATGCCCCTGCAAAGCGAATAATCACCTCTCGCTGGTACGTGTTCAACACCCCGACATGATGTTGGGGTGGTTTTGCGAAGTCCCTGGTTCTTTCGAGTGACAGTGGGTTTTTCAACAGGAGCTGCTTCCTGAGGTGGGGGACAGGGCCCAGGGCTGGACTCGCCATGCTGGGGACACGGGAGGGAGAGGGTTTGTGGGTTGGGGCTGGGCATGAGGGCCCCTCCAGTAGGGGGGAAGAGGGATCCTGGGGGCCCCTTCCCCAGCCCAGCAACCCCTAAGACGGGGAGCCCAAGAACCTCCAGACTGGACGCCATTTCCAGCACGATGGGGTGTCCCAGGACAGTGCAGGGGTTGGCCCCTCCCCGGGGGGCCTCGGTTGGTGGGAAAGGAGGAGAGAGCCTCAGAGGGACCAGGGCAAAGAGGACCAGAGAGTGACGGAGGGGGGAGAAGCTGAGAAGTGCAGGGAGAGAGAAAGGAAAGACCAGAGGCAAAGAGCAGAAGAGAAGGGTTGGGGGGAAGGGCCGGAGAAACCGGAGACCCGGAAGGTAAAATTAAAGGTAAGAGCCTGGCGTGGGGCACGCACCTGTAGTCCCAGCTAGTGGGGAGACTGAGGCAGGAGGATTGCTTGAGCCCGGGAATTTGGGGTCAGCCTGGACAATGTAGTGAGATCCCATCTCTATAAATAAACAAACAAGGGAAGAGAAAATGAGAGCGATTGCATCTGGAGGAGAGAGGGAGTGGGAGAAAGGGGTGAGGAAGAGAGGAAGGGAAGAGAGGGGGGACGGGGAGGGGAGGGGAGGGGAGAGGCCTCAGCCTGCTCAGAGGAGAGGGGGCAGCCTGGGGCCGGTGGTGGTGCCAGCGTTGATGCGATGGGTCCCCCATGCTGGTGGCAGGACGGGGAGGGGTGCGCAGTGGCTCCTGATGAGGCCGCGGTCAGGCGGGACCACCGCGCGCGGCACCTGGCGGCCGGCGCCTCCTCCTGCTAGCTGTCCCCACCGCTGGTTTCAGGAGGAACTGCTGCAGCTTAATCAGAATTATTTACAAGATAACGGTCCGTCGTTTGCACTGAGACAGATGTTGTCTGTGGGAACTTTGCGTTTTATGCTCTTTCCCCTGCTCTGCCTTCGCTGGGTGCAGATGGGAGCAAAGTAATGTGAGTTATTACTCCCAGGATTGGAAATTTGGAGAAGTTCATTCCTGCCCAGCCCGGCCGGGCCACGGAGCCGGGCTGGCCTGGAGGGCCGGGGCGGAGGATGGGCCCTGGAGCCAGGGGCTGGTCCTGCACGGCCCCCCCAGGCAGCCTGTGATTAGAAGGTCTAATTTTCTCAGGGCGTGGTGAGCGATGGCCTCGTCAGGTGACCGGAAGGAAGGACTCTGGCTGAGATGCGCTTGCTGTTTGTCAAGAGGTCACTGCCGATGTCTCAGATGGGGGTGGCCATCGCGTCCTCTTCTTGCCAAGAGGCAAGATCAGCCCCGTGGGGTGGGGTGTGCAGCCTCTCCTCCTTTTTTTCTTTCTTTTTTTTTTTTTAACTTACCAGAGAGTGTCCTCTCGTCCTCCCTTGTCACTTAGGGAATCGGGTCTGGGCTTATGGCTCCTTCCTCCTCCTTCAAGGGTGAGTTTGGCCACAGGCACAACGGCCCGTCCACTGACCAGAGAGAGCTTGCTCTGAAGGAGGAAAGACAGGATCTGCTCCAGCCTTGCGCTCGAGGCCAGCAGCCGCCCGGGTGGTGGCCATCTCCACGTGGAAACCCCAGAGCCAGTCTGCTTCTGGGTGACAAACTCACCTCGTCATCACAGCCCGTTTTAGGCAGGAAGACATTGAGGCCAAGAGATGTCAGGTGACTTTCATTTTTCTACTCAATGGCAAAGTCTTCCTGCTACTCAAGTCATGACTTCCCGAGATTGGGGACCCCTCTGAACCTCAACCCGGCTGGCACGGAATTGACGCCAAGCTCTGAGCCCGGCGTAGCGTATGCTCACTGCTAATAAATAGCACTGCCGTTTATTACAATAACATAATGTGTTACAATGTATCAACTACAGTATACCCCTCTTCTAATGCATTGCATTTCTGATATCAGGCTGCCGCCAAAAACGAACAAAAAAATCGAAGTAATATAATAGCGTAGAGTCACATTTGGATGCTAAAACCAGTCAGTAGTGGAAAAAAGAAAGTCACTTTCAGGGCCTGGCATTTGCATAGTGTGGAGGGACACTCGTATGAACATTGCTCCTAAGCCTGCCCCACACCCTGCGTGTCTGTGCCAGGTCACCTAGAAATCAGTTATAACCCAGGTATTTGCTTCCATTCAAACCCAGCCCAACGGGGGCATCTTGGCTCTGGCGAAGACGGCGTTTCCCCCAAAATGTCCCTGCGCCCAAGGAATGGTTAACTTAGTCTTAGCAGCAAGATCTGGTCCTCTGAGCTATTCACCTAAACTTCTGGGTTTATTCTAAAATAATAAATGCTTAGTATGTGCCAGGGCTGAATCCTATTCTCAGTCCCTTATAGGTGATAATACAAATGACATTCTTTCATTTGGTCCTCATAAAAACTCCACGAGGTAGATGCGATATTATTATTCTCCTTTTACATAGGGGCAAATGGAGGCACAGAGATGCTCCTTGCCTGGCCCAAGGTCACTCAGCAAGTGAGTAAGGAGCTGAGATTCAAAGCTGGGCAGTGGAGACCCCTGAGTGTGACTTCCCTGGGCAGTGGAGACCCCCGAGTGTGACCCCCCTGGGCAGTAGAGGTCCTCCCAGCTTCCTCACCTTGCTGACGCTTTCCTTGGCCTTTCATACTCATTTCAGATGCATCAAAAATCAACCAACCGGCTGGGCATGGTGGCTCACGCCTGTAATCCTAGCACTCTGGGAGGCCGAGGCGGGCGGATTGTTTGAGCTCAGGAGTTCGAGACCAGCCTGAGCAAGAGCGAGACTCCGTCTCTACCAAAAATAGAAAGAAATTAATCGGACAACTAAAAACATATAGAAAAAATTAGCCGGGCATGGTGGTGCATGCCTGTAGTCCCAGCTACTCGGGAGGCTGAGGCAGAAGGATCGCTTGAGCCCAGGAGTTTGAGGTTGCTGTGAGCTAGGCTGACACCACGGCACTTGCCCCAGGCAAGAGAGTAAGACTCTGTCTCAAAAAAAAAAAAAAAATCAACCAACCAACTAACAAATAGACAAAAACGGCCTGTTCGTGACGCCCCATAGCTCTGGGTCTCCGGAGAGCGGGGCCATTCCGGGCCACGATTCCAATCACAGGCAGAACCCGGCCTCGCCGTCGGGAGCAGGCGGGACAGGGTGCCGCGTGGCTACCAGCTGTGACTCAGGAGGCCGTGGACTTGCCGCGTGGCCCTAAGCGGCCTCTTCCTGTCCCCATGGTGTCTCCATCTCTCCATAAATGACAGCGTCACAGTGACAATCCCAAGATTCCTTCCCTTTCACCGTCTGCGAATCAACTATTCTCAGGACTATATTTACATAGTCATTTCCCAGCTTCAACTAAAAAACCGTCGTCTCCCCACCCCAGGCCCCCGCAGCCAGAGGGCCTGGAGGAAACCTGAGCCCTCACCTTGCAACTGTTCCCCGAGGCCCAGACGGGGGCCGAGCTGAGAGTGGGTGGCCCGGGTCCCGCAGGTGCCGCCGCAGGCCCAGCCCCCGACCGCGAGGGCGGCGGGGGTCAGACTAGGATAATATTTATCAACCTCACTCTCGTGGTGTCAGGCTCTGACCCAAACCTGGCGTCACTGGAGATCTTTTAAAGTCCCGCAGAGCCGCATCACATGTGCCCAATTACCCCCGTGGAGCAGGGGCGGGGAGGCCCCCCTCGGTGGGTGGGATCCCAACTTGAACTTCCAGAGGTCGACGGCTGGGATCTGGGGCCTTTGTGCCTGTCACTCCCTGCTAGCCAGACCTTTTCTGTTAAAACTGTTTAAATTACAAACCAGTAATAAAAGGATCATATGTGTTTCCCACCGAACAGGTTCTTTAGGGCTATTACGATAATTAAAAGCATATGGAACTTGTGCCGGTCGGAGGGAAACCGCAGATGCAAGAATCAGGTATCCTAGGAGGGTTTTCCGCCTTCGCCCTTTCGGAAACGTCAAGCCGGAGAAGTTTAAAGAGACGGAACGGCGATTGCGCAGATAGTAGGGAGCATTTTGGTTTTAGAATCATTGAATGCATAAACCGTTTTTTTTTTTTTTAGATTTCGTAGGAATAGACAGCTCCCGGTGTGCGAAGGTGAGAACAGCGCCCAGAGGCTGGGAGTTTACGGGGGAAGAGACAGCATTTCCACCTCACGAGATCTCGGGTACCGTGAGATCTTTTGCATTTTTTATGACGCCGTACCGCGCAAAGAGGATCATATTTATTAAATATTGAATTATGTTAAAATTGAATTGACGAGAGCTGAGATGAGGCTTTCTTTACACCAAACTTTTCACTTTTTAAAAGGCAAGATGCGAGTATCGATTCGCTTAGAAAGAGTCATTTGTTTTCATTTAAAATATGCAATTGATTTCGAAAAGGTGATAAATACCGCTAATAAAAAAAGGATTGGGGGTGGGGGTTCTCCACGGCTCCCTGTCAATGGCTTTGCAGCGCAGAGGCGCAGGCGGGTCGGGTGGCTGTGTTGTCTGCATGCAAGGGACGCAGGGCTGGCTGGGGATCGAGTGACCTTCAGCCGTGCTCCAGAGTGGCCGAGACGCCAGGCCCTTGGGTCCCGACACGCTGGCACCCTGCGTAGTAAGCAGGCAGGAACTTGGGGTCTGTCAATGCAGGTCGGCTGCAGAAGACCCCCTGGCTGCTCTGAAGAGCAAGTGACGGGCAGACAGGGGACAGGAGCGTGGCCTCCACCGGCCCTGTCCCCGGGCCCTCCGCTCTTGCCCCCGTCCCCGGAGACAATCCAGGGGGAGCCAGGACGGCCTTGCCCCAATCTGCAGCTTTTCCTCGATGCGTCGCGGGGGCAGCTGCAGAAAGCCCAGTGACTAATTGGCAGGAATGGTGAGCAGAGAGGAAGTACCACTTCCGCAGAAGCACTCAGATAGCCAGGATGTTGTGAAACCTGGTGGATAATTATTACGACTGCTAATAATCAAGAGAGACAAGTTTTGCTCAGCGTTTTTTTTTTTATGTTGAGGTATTTATTATAAATTTTTGAAGCCCCTGGTGAGGGTGGAAGATCCTATAACCAGAAAATGCCCTCTCTTGATCAGCCCGGCTAAAGTAGGGAAGTCCGGGCTCCTCCGGAAAAGTGGCCTCGGAAACGGGCCCCCAACCACATTCTGCCGAGTCCTTAGTCCTCCTGTTCCATCAAAAGGTCCGTCGTCCCCCTGTGCGCCTGCCCTCGGGGGCTGTGACCAGGCCTACCCTGCCACGCTGCCTCTGGGTAAAGTGGGGCAGCCAGCCTCCCCAGACAGCTTGCCATGCGATCGAAGCCAGAGGAGGGTTCTTGAACCTTCCATCTACGGCATAATGAACTGCTCAGGCGGCTGTGTACAGCGATGGTTGTCAGCCGGGGTGATTTTTTTTTTCCAGGGACACCTGGAAAAGTCTGGAGATATTGGGGTGCTACTGGTGTCCGGCAGGTGGGGGCCAGGGATGTTGCTACCACCCTACCAGGCACAAGACAGCCCCAGCCCCAAATGTCAATGGCACCAGAGGATGCTGAGACATCCTGGTGCACAGGTACAGTCAGGGCCTTCCGGCGAAATTCCAAGTTGGACACACGGTGACCAGGCAAGGAACAGAGCGTGCACCCGGATCACGTGGGGTCATTCAGCCTGCTCCCCGGACGCTCCGCTCCGAGTTGTGTCTTTGGACTTCGGGCCTTTGTAAAAAAGCAAAACTCTGCAGAAATCCCAGTGAGTTGGGAGGCACAAACTTTGAGCAGAGTCACCCAGCGCCTTCCCCCCAACTTAGACTAGCGTGTGGGGGGTGGAGGGGGTGTCAGCCGCGCAGCCTGTTCTGGCTGAGTGATCGCAAGCCCACGGCGCGGTCGTGCACGTAGGTATTACCGCGGAGGTAAAATAACACCTTGTCACTCAGCGCAAGCACCAATCACAAAATGAATTAATTGTAATAACCGTTGTCAACCGAACAAAGGACTTGTTGCTTTCCTAAGCAGATTTCTGCGCCGCCGGGAACTGAATGCAAGCGCTCCCATTGGGCCGGCCGGCGGAAACCAGTCAGAACATAATTCTATCTGTCTGTCTCTTTACTTTGTTTTTAAGGGCTGAGGAATCGAGTTAAAAACCTGTATTTTAAACATATCAATAAATATACCCCTTTTTGTGCTTGCGACGTCTCCTCAGAAACAGGGCGTCTCTCCTAAATCGGCCGTGGAGGTGGCGTTTGCGCCGGCTGCAGGGACGGCGTGTTGACTCTGAGGCGTGGAGGGAATTATGCCCAATTACCCTCCCATAAAACACCCTCTCGTTTCTGGGGGTTATCAAAACACGGCCCGTGGACGGCGGTCAGCTGTCCTCCTGCCCCTCAAAGGAAGACAGGCGGGTCTCACGCTGGGCCCGCGGAGCGCTCGCGGCCCCCTCGCCGACGCGGGCGGGCTCGTCTGCAGTCAGCTCTTTGTACTGCAGCATTTTCTCATTTTTTCTGGTTCTAGCTTTTTCACATCTTAGTGCATTTCCCTCTTTCAGGAGCCCTGCGGGTTCTCTGCTAAGAAAAGAGCGGCTCCCGGGAGCGGAGGTGGGCTTCGGTGGGCTTCGGTGGGCTGAGCTGCTCTGGAGTCTGGTTCCAGCTGCGTCCCTAGAAGGGACAAGGTCTGCCTACTACGGAGTCTCTGGGGCGTGGGGGTGACCCACAAGCAGAGGGGGGCCTGACGTTGCGGGTCTGCGTGGGGCTTTGATGAGGTCAAAAGTGGGGAGTGTCCCAAAGAACTCAGGGAAGGCCCTCGGCGGTGACGTCCGCTGCGTTCAGCAAAGCATCCAAGGCAGCCGGGCCGAGGGTCTCGTGCGGGGAACACAACCATCGCGGCAGACGAGAGTCAGTGACTCTGCAGCCCGAGAGGGGTGGAGTGACCCTCCGGTCCACACCCCCTTCTTGGCGCTGGCTACACTTCCAGAATTTTCTCTGTACCCAGCCCCTCTTGCTTCTCTGTGCCCTTTGGCCAGTGTGACCCCCCCCAACAGCCGGCTTCACCCCAGAGTCACAGGCCTGCCCCCGCCCAGACGCATGCCTCTCCCCTCCACCCCTCAGATGCCCCGTCGGGCTGCCTCCTCTACTTTTAGAGCTCGGAGGCCTGCCTGGTGCCCTCCCTGACGAAACGGAAGAGTCTCAGACTGTGAGAGCCAGAAGCGAACTTAGAGGTCATCTCTGACGTGCGTATCGGGGTGGCGGGGGGACTTGCCGAGACAAGGTTGGGGCAGTTTTCACGGGTCCAAGCAGGTCCCTCTGAGTGCCGTCACTCTACCCGCGCCCCCGGGAATCTGCACCCAGCAAGGCAGGTGTCCCCGGGGCTCGTCCCTGCGGCTTCGGGGCGACTCTCACTGCAGAAGGCTGGCTGCCTCCGCAGCAGGGCTAAGAGGCAGGCCTCTCGGTTAATGCAGCCCTGTCTTGGGGGTCCACGCTTTCAGGTTTCTGCGTCGTCTCTGGCTAGGACCATGGCTTGCAAAACGATGCTGAGAAGCGCCTTTTTCTGGACAAAACTCTCTCCCTCCTGCTCCGAGGCTGGTCTTCTCTGCACGCAGGCTCTGTTGGGAAGGGGCTCGCCCCTGCGTGCCCCTGCGAGAGGAGACTCCAGGACCGCCGGTCACACTGAGGTTCCAGGCCCCGTCCCCAGACCAGGCTGTGTGCCGTGGGAGCACACAAGGGGAACAGCTGTGGCAAGTGGGGAACAGAGTGGGGTGCAGGTCTCATGCTGAGTGGAGAGGCCCATGCTGAGGACACTCTGTGCGTCCTCTGGCCTCCGCCCCCGTGACGCACCCTCCACCCAGAGACTCCCTTGCAGTTGTCTGTTCATTTACGTAGCAGAGAGAGATTGCTCCAAAGAGTAGGGAGACGGTCACCAGCGAGGCAGTCAGGATGACGGTCCTTGCGGGGCTCCGATCCGCGGGGACGCTGACAATGAACAGATACGTGAGTGCGGCACCACGAGTGACAGGAAGATGAAACAGGTCGGAGGCAGGAGGGTACCACAAGGAGGTCGGTGTCATGTCCCCCAAGGTCAGGGAAGGCCTCTCTGGGTGGCTGGGGGGACATGGCAGGGAGACCTGGGTGATGAAAAGGAACAAACGTGAGAGATTCGGGGCACGTACCCCAAAGAGAGGAGACAGCAAAGACCAAGACCCTGAGACAGGAAGGGGACTGAGGGTTGAGGGCTCTTAGATGTGGCCCCACGGCTCCCCGTGTGTGTGACCAGCACGTTCCGGGTTTCTCCCAGACTTCGGTGTTTCATTCAAGAGTCTCAGTGGCCCTCAGTGGTCAACAGAGGTGGGACGGAGGCCATCGCGCCCATTTTTACAGATGGAAAAACAGAAGTTCAGAGGGGAGGTGCTGATGTGTGTTATTTTTAGTGAGAGGCTGGGAAAGGGGGGTGAGGTGCCCGGGTCTGGGTCCCGGTCCTGGGCTCCTTCTGCTGGCCCAGACACCGCCACCCGTACCCGGGACTCTGAGGCTTCCTCTGAGGCTGACCAGCCGCCCTTCCTGGGTCTGGGGGAGGGACCAGGACTCAATATTTGCACACCAGCCCCGTTCCCGGGAGGAAAAGTCTGAAACGAAGGGAATCGGTCATGTGATCTCGGGAACGCGGCACCACGAGAAACACAGCGATTCCCCAGCTCCCCCACGATGAGGGTCTCTCACCTCCACTGACCAAGGCTGCCCGGGACGGAGCCCGTTCCTCGAACCACACCCTGCCCAGTTCTCATTTTAGGTTTTGCACACAGAGAACTGGGCTGGCCACAGTCAACGAGGTCACCTGGAGAACATGGGCCCATCCCTTGGACATCCGAGTCGAGCCTCTTTGGAGGAAGGCGGAGGGCGGCTCAGACCAGCCTGCGGCCGTGACCTTCCACCCCGTGCTGACATTGGCCAGCCCCAGCGTCAGCCCCTCCTTGGCCCCTTCCAACAGGGCGCCGTGACGGCAGGTGCCACCGCCCCAGGGGACAGGCAAGCCGTCACCAAGACGGGCAGCCCCGCTCTCCTCTCAGGACCGCTGTTCTTGTCTGGGAAAACTGCTTTCAAATGAGTAGCTATTTCTGGGTGATTTTTTTTTTTTCTTCAGTGTTTCTTCTCCCAGCTGGTTGTTACATTATTTGCATCTCATGCCGTTCTGGCCTCCGTGGGAGGCGAGAGGTGGCCCACCTTTCGAATTAACTGCGGCAGAGTCTGTTTCCCGACATTAAAAGGTAAAATTAGGAACTATAGCAACCTTAAAACGCCTTATCTGCTCTCAAATTGGAAAGATGAGTGGAAAGGCTGCTTTTTCACTCTAGAACT